>VDFB02158020.1:0-15414 GCA_007258455.2 Sequoia sempervirens | reverse complement strand
TGGCATTTTCCCATTGGATGTTGAATGATCCCACATTCATCCCTTTTGCTCATTCCTTCATCTTGTCTTTCTATAAATAGAAGGCTCATCCTTTTTTTTGATCATCCACAATTTGAGTAAACTTACTATACTCAATTTAATCTTCAAGCACATCCATCTTCATCCATTTTATCAAGTTTATAGCTATGTTATGTAGGTTTTTCATCATGGAGTTCAATTGAATCAACATCAAAGTGCATCACTCATCAATATTGCATCATAGGAGTTGGGAAAGGGCCAATTTCCATATCAAATTGACACCAATTCCCCCATGGGATCAAGAGTTTGCTTTTCATTGAATAGGATTTGATAGCTTTTGTTTATGTTTTCTTATGTTCTTCATCTCATTTCTTGTTCTTTGCAATTTAAATGGATCTCATGGGGAATCTTGATTCTCACTTGCATTTGATCTAACTATGTGTTTCGCCTTCTATTGTGTTTATGCAAGTTCAGATCTTGGTTCTACACAAGTTGAGACACTCAACTAGGTCAAATAAAGGATGTAAGCATTAAGATTCCTCTCATCCAAGCTATTAAAGACATCTCAATTTATACCAAAACTGTGAGGGACCTATGTCTTAAGAAACTAGGGAGAAAAAGGAAGGATCCTTAGACAGTTCATATCCTAAGAAACCTTGCTGATATCATGCTAGGGAACATAACTATCCCTAAACACACAGAACCTGGTAGTCCAGTAGTGGGCACTAAGATTAATGGGACCCTTATCAAGAACACCTTGATGGACTTAGGGGCAACAATCAATGTCATGACTAAAGAAACAATGCAATTACTTTAGTTAACCAACCTTTGACCCACACAAACTATTCTACAATTGGCTAATAGGTCAATAATTAAGGCTGAAGGAATCATTGAAGATTTAGTTATTGCATTAGATTCTTGGGAATATGCTACTGATTTCATAGTTTTACAGCCAAAGGTTAACCTCGTAGGATATCCACTCATCCTAAGTAGACCATGGTTAGCTACAACTAATGCATTTATAGGCTGTAGGTCTAGAAATATGATAATATCTAATGAGACTATGACCAAGAAATTAGTCCTCTATCCTCCAGCCCATTCATGCTAATCTTAAGAAAACCATTTGGCCCACTTTGGATGAGGAAGATAACTATTCCCTACAAAATTTGATGACAATAGAACTCAACCCTCTATTGGATGATCAGGATGAAGATGAGCTGATTACTCATATAATAAAAAATGACTGCAGTAGGATCGTACAACAATAGGTCTATCTCACATGACTACAATACCCCATGCAAAGCATTATACATGTCAATTACTCAGAAGAAATATCTCAGATCTTTCATTCCTTACTACCACAATAGTGTGTACCAATCATTCCTAGCCTTGAACTCTCATCTATGCAAGAATCATCCAAATAACTAGAAGTCATGATAGGAAAAATGTTGAACATAAACAATGAATTGAATGAGAAGCAGCATAATGCCCTAACTATTGTGCTACAAACACACACATCACTATATATATGAGACTACCATGATACGAAGGGTATAGATCTTGACTTATGTATGCATATGATCTATATTAACCATGGTTATAGGCCTATTAGATAGCCTCAAAGATGAATTAACCCTTCCTTGAGAGAAATAGTCAAAGCCGAACTTCAAAAACTCCTTGATGTAGGATTCATTTATCTTATATCTAATAGTGAATGGGTCTCACTTTTAGTCATTGTTCCCAAGAAAGGTGGAAAATGGAGAGCATGTGTAGATTATAGGGGACTGAACACAACCACTAGGAAGGACAACTTTCCATTTCCCTTTATAGATCAAGTTCTTGACTCTTTAGTAGGAAAGAAGTACTTTTCATTCCTAGATAGTTTCAGTGGTTACAATCAGATAAAAATTGCTCTAGAGGATTAGGACAGAACAACATTCACCTATCCTTGGGGTACTTATGCCTTCTCTATTATGCCCTTTGGTTTATGCAATGCCCTAGCTACTTTTTTGAGGGCAGTGCTCAACATCTTTTCTAATTATGCTCATGACTGCATGTAGATATATATGGATGACTTCACCACATATGGGGAAACTTATGAGGAAGCCCTTAGCAATCTGAAAAAGGTATTAAAGAGATGTAAAGAACATAATTTTCCCCTTAGTAATGAAAATTTCTTTGTGATGATGACTCAAGGAATTTCTCTAGGGCATGTCATATCCGGTGCATGGATTCAAGTTGATCCACATAAGATAGAGATCATTCTAATTTACCTGTTCCATAGAAGCAAAGAGATGTTAGAAGCTTCCTTGGACATGCAGGCTATTATAGGAGGTTCATTAAATACTTCAGTAATATTTATTCACCATTATTTTTTCTGCTGACTAAAGATATATAATTTGATTGGACATCAAAGTGCCAACACTCCTTTGAAAAACTAAAGAAATCCTTAACTTAAGCACTTAATTTGAGGAGGCCAAATTGGAACTTGCCCTTCCATATACACATGAATGCTTCATATTTTTCTATTGAAGTAGTTTTGGGATAGAAAGAAGGTAACAAAGAATATGTTATTTACTACATTAGCAAGAATCTTCAGGGAGCAGAGCTAAATTATATTGTTATAGAGAAGGAGATGCTAGTAGTGGTATCTCATCAATAAAATCGCATTACATCAATTAGTTATTTAGTTTTTTTCACACAAACCGCATTTACTATCATATATCTTAATGAAATGTGCTTCCTGTAGTAGTGGGTAGACTAGTTAGATGTCTACTCCTATAAGAGTTTGATATTAAAATAGTGGACAAGCCTAGTAAGGCTAATGTAGTAGCATATTTTCTACCAAGGTTTACAACACAATCAACAAAAGGTGTAGTGGATGACTCATTTCCAGATGAACACTTGTTTTATCTTAATGTACATGTACCCTAGTATGTTGACATTGCAAATTATTTAGTAACATGGTATATTCCACCACACTTTTCTCCAAGGGAAAAGAGACAGCTCGTACATGAGAATTTTACATACTCTTGGATATCAAGTTATCTGTTCTACACTAGCCTTGATAACATCATGAGAAGGTGTATAAAGGAAGATGAAATATTTGATATCATGAAAGCTTTCCATGATGAGCCATGTGGGGGTCACTTTTCAGCTAAAAGGATAGCTTTCAAAATCCTCACAGTTGGTTATTATTAGCATACTTTACATAAGGATTCTATCAAGTATACAAGGAGTTGTGATAGGTGCCAAAGAATGGGTAAGCAAAAAGGAGTGATGAAATTCCATTACAGCCTTAATTAACACTAGCTCCCTTTGAAAAATGGGGTTTAGACTTTATTGGACCAATCTCACCTACTTCTAACAATAAGGAGTACATTCTCGTTTGCACTGATTATCTGAATAAATGGGTTGAAGTAAAGGCATTATAGTTTTCTAGAGATAGAAATGTGGCTAAATTCTTGTATGAGGAATTTTTACTAATTATGGAGTAACTAGGGAAATTGTGACTGATCAAGGTCCAGAATTTACTTCAAACATCATCACCAAATTGGTTGAAGATTATCAAATCAGGCATAAAAAGTCAACACCTTATCACCCTCAAGCCAATGGCTAGGTGGAGGTTACCAACAAATAAATTGAAAGTATTCTAACCAAGAAAATGCAATTACATGGGGAAGATTGGGTTGTTAGGTTACTATAAGCACTATGGGCATATAGAACAACCTGGAAAATAACAATTGGTTTTACACCTTATGAGCTAGTATAAGGCAAAACAATAGTCCTCCCAATTGAGTTTAAATATAAGACATTAAGAACATTAGTAGAGTTGGACATGAATCTCACAGTAGCTCAAAAGGAGAGGTTACATCACTTAAATGGGCTGGATGAACTCACATTGAGGTAGTACAAAAGTAGAGGACAAAGTGGCATGACCAATATATCAAGACAAATTAATTTAATTTAGGAGACCGAGCCTTATTATATGATTCAAGATACAAGAATTTCAAAGAAAAACTCCAATCTAGGTGGTTGGGACTTTATGAGATCAACCAAGTCTTTCCTAACGGAGTAGTAAAGTTGCATACCATAGATGCAGTGAGGTTCTCACTCCTAGTTAATGGCCACCAATTGAAACTTTATAAGAAACTAGTACATAAGGAAGATTTTATTTTTTCTTTATTTCAATAATATGGACCTCACAGTGATCAAGATACAGGTTTAGAAACACAGAGTGATGCCTCAAAAACATCAGATATAATAATTTCTTTAGGTGATTCAAAGATTGAGCTACACAACTCAATCCTTGAGATCACTTAGGATTAATTTCTTATTCTGCCTCACATGCACACACAACATGGATACAATGATGTACATAATTTTTCTAGAGAGACCCGCCTTATGGATACAATTGTCAACATTTAGATGGGTCTTGTTACGAGGGACTTGTAGCATAAATAAATATCACAATTGCATGGTACCGATGCCAAAGATACCGCATCAATCGCCTATAGGAAAAAATAAAATTGGTGCCTTAAAGACTCAATTTTTCACCTCAGATTTCTCACACATGTTATAGAAGATATAAATGTTAGGAAAGAGCTTTAGGAATATTTGGACAAAATTAAAAATTTGGAAGAACTAGTGCAAAGTTATGAAAAGAGAGACAAAGAAAGGGAGACAAAAATACAAGAATTGGAAGAAAAATTGCAGACATATGGCCATAGTGCAAAGCTAGATCTATTGGCACAATTGGCTATTACCAAAATAGGGGATGGAGAACTTGCAATAGAAAATTAGAGACCTCCTCCCATAAAAACCCCAATTCACCATACAACTTTGTCTCTTGGTTATCGACTATGGAAGGTGACTAATGAATTTGCACAAGAAAAAGAAAAATGGAGGAAAGAAAAAGAAACTTTGATTGTAGAACATGATAAAGTGTGGGAAGGTAAAGAGATTGAGCTAAGGAGATTAGCAGTTAGATTGAAAGAAGTGGCAAATAAAGCTGCCCAAATTATAAGATGCAGACCTCTAGCAAGAACATATTCACTATTTTTGCAATATTTTTTTTTGAGTTTTCAGTTTAGTAGGTTAATCAGTAACCAATCAGTTGGGATGAGTGGGAAATTTGGGTTTCTTAATGTTGTTCTAATTCTACACCAAAAGAGTAGGATCAACTGTGTGAATACTATTTAGACAACTATGTGCTGTTAGATGAAATAGAGTGGAACCCTCTGATGTTTGTAGGGGATCTCTAGGTAAGGGCACTAGCCTTTTATTATAGGATTATAGGAATGAAAAATTTAGGTGGGGAATAATAGAAGAATATGAGGAGAGGGATAAATCAGTTGCTCTCCCAATAAGGAAAGAGTTGAAAGGCCGTGATGCACTTATAGATGAATGGTTGAAAGTCTTAGATCATAAAGGTTTGGGTAGGAATATTATGAAACTAAGAACAAAGGATTATAAAAGAATGCAAACATTATTTGTAGGATTGGGTCAACAATGTTACAGTTATATATAGGATAGATGGATCAACTTGACCCTAGAGTTGTAGAGAAAAGAACCTCATTGAGTATACAATTTTACCACCATGCTTGAGAGAGTACACATATACATGAAAATTTTTGATAACATAGGACTTCATTGGGTACCACTCACATTCCACCCACCTATGCTACTCTATCTAGTTCCACATTAGATCGAGGAAAAAAGTGAGGAGTGTGAGAAAGCTGGGATCATCAAAATGCGATAAATTGCATCTTATAGAGGTTTCTACTTAAATCTGATCAAGGGAGTTGATGCTGTCATGGACCTTAGGGAGATTACCCTACATTATAATCTGTACCCCTAATGTCTTTCTTGGGGACAAGCAAAAGTACAGTTGGGGGGAGTGATGTGTTCATTTATTAGCCTATTTTCTATTGTTTTTATCCATGTTTTCAGACATTATGAAACAATCCTTTCAAAAAACACTCCTATGCTATGATATCTTTTCATGCTTATTATACAACCTTGGACCTAAATTATAGTAATGGAAATATAGTTATGATATAGTAGCATTGCATGGTTTATATGCGAGTATGTATGAAATGTGATTGGAATTCTATGTTTAATCATGCTAGTTAGCTTAGTGTATATGTTTTGTGGATTAACCTCTTGCAGCCCAAGAAGACACTATAGCCCACAACAACTAGAAGCCATAGCCCACAATAAAAGGAGGACTTGGACAACGAAATAAGGGAAGTTCCAGATCAAGCTGAGTGTAATAACTACCATGTGGAGGCACCTGATGGAGTTATTCATACATCATTATGATAATTAATAAGGCATTGAGAAGAATAATTATTTTGTTGATAGGATTATAGATAACTGTTTGTATGTTTCACATGCATATCTATTTTCTAGAATTTCAATTTTATTAGAACTCTTGTTTCTTTTCAGTTGTAGTTTGAATAATTCAATATTAATTGCATACTTTGATATTTAAGGAGTTGTGTTTAAAATAAACTCCCAGTGCTTGTATATAGCCGATGGTTGAGTCCTTAGATAGTATTGTTGATTTAGTAATTTGTTATCAATTACTTTTTAGTTTTTAGTTATCATCTACAAACATGTTGATTATTTAGAAATGATTTCCTTGAATACAATATGCGAGGAAGATTTTGTGATGTGTACTGAATGAAGTTAAGTTCATATGAATGCGTAGAATCTGAAGATTTAGATTTGGTTTTAGTTAAGTGAAGATAGCCACTTGAGTAGGCCACTCAAGGTAACTGTTCTTCACTACATTTGTAGTTGTTTATTTATGTTTAGTAGTTATTTCTATTTATCATTACTTCATAAATTGTATGTAAGTTAGAATAGATTCTCATATTTTGATTATCAGTAATGAATGTTCATGAGCATGAATACATTTAGTTAACTTGTAGTACTTCAGAGGTTAGAATAAGTTTAGTTACAAGTCTTGATTAGTTTTGATTTGGTTTGAGTAATTCTTTGTTAGCAATAGTTTAGTTATAGGTTATGTTGTAGGCACCCATAGCCATTAGTGCTAGTTTACTTCTTTCACTGTTATGCATTCTCGTGATTCTCCAACAAGTAGAATACCTTTAATAGGACAACTCAGGTAACCTTAGGTATTTGAAGACACATATAGTGCAACACCATCACAAGTTTGCAAATCTTGGTTGAAAATTTAATGAAGTCTTTACAATGTTGAGTGGACTATTCAGCTAGTCATACCTTTGAATTATATGGTTTCTACCAAGTTTATAATATACTAGTTCAGACTCTACAACTAGCTCCACCCGGGGGGCACCACTATGCCTCCTATAAGCCAAATTGGAGAATCATTTTTCAAATGGGCATAAATTTCACCCAAGATGTTAGAAGTTCAACTTCTAATAGTTGACAGAAAGCTCTCTT
This sequence comes from Sequoia sempervirens, assembly GCA_007258455.2. Taxonomy (NCBI): domain Eukaryota; kingdom Viridiplantae; phylum Streptophyta; class Pinopsida; order Cupressales; family Cupressaceae; genus Sequoia; species Sequoia sempervirens. Next base: position 7,962 of record VDFB02158020.1, on the reverse strand, counting down.
CGAGTACAATGTAGTGGCATAGGTTTGCTTCCTTGATTTTTCATTTTTCATTAGTTTTTGGGGCCAAAAAGTTAGATGTTCTTGGTTTCATGATTTTGAGTATAAATTTTACATGCAGAATCAGATTTTTAATTTTGAATAGGCATTGGAGAGTATGTGCAGTATACTACATAGTGGATCAATCATATTCTTAGTTTGTGGTGAAGGGAGAAGATTGTACTTGGTTTATCACTTGTAGGTGGGTGCCTAAGATTTGGGGTGTCATTGTGTAAGTATTCAAATGATTCAAGAGGTGAAACGTTGAGGGAGTACATGTTTTTATATTATATTTGTAATGGTACATTTGATTATCAATTTGGTTCTTCTTGGTATTGGTTTATAGGTGCTTTTCAAAGTTGGAATTTTCTAGTGACAAGTACACAAGTTGTCTTCTAGTTTGAGGACATGGATTGACATGTGTGGAGATTACGAGTCTTGTGTGGGTGATAGTTGAGTGCTAGTATAATGTTGGTGATGATTTTGGTGTCATGGATATGGAGGTGCATTTGAGCATTGGCATGACATGATTATGTATGTGGTTATTTGGTGGTGTTTTAGTTTAGTGTTAGGAGGTTATTCTTATCTCCTTGATGCTTGATTGGTTCCTTGACTATGGTTACTCATTTGTGGACATGTTTGGAAAATTAGATTCATTATTGATTTAGTGTTTGTCTTGTCTATAGGATTATCTTATTTGATATCTCAGTTTGCAAGTTACTAATGTGATGATTTTTCATGCTTCAGTGTTTGGGATCTCCAAGTTATGTTGTTGTGTGGGTTGGACACCCATTTGGTTGCACTAGAATGACTTGTATGTGGATTGTCTATATCCACAAGATTGATTCAATGTTGATGCAAACTTTGTTAGTTGGCCTTGTTCGTGGTCATTTGTGCATTGGTATGTTACTTTGGGATGGGAGGATGGATGATTAGAGTACTTGATTAGTCAATTGTTGGGACTTGTAGCATGTGGTTTTATCACAATATCATGATATCTTGGTTATATCATTGGTTACATATTTTAATGGGAGCTTTTGATAGTAATAATTTGGTAGTGTAGTATTGATTCTTGATGTTTTGATGGCAGTTGTATCTTTTTGGCTTGGAGATCTTTGTTCTAGTTCTCTATTGGGATTGTAGTTGAGTATGTGTGGACCATGGGTGATATTTATTTAGGAAATGGTTGTCATCATGCCATGTGTAGCTCGATATCATGGTTTAATGGGATTTATTAGCAGTGACATGATTCATCGTTGGTGATGGATGATATTTTTTAGTGTTTGTGGATGTCTTGGAGGAGATCTTAGATCATTTTTTTTAGAAGAATTCTTTTGTGCATTTAGAGGTCCATTGTTAGGATATGGTTATCTTCATGTGATTGGAGATGTTGGTTCTATTGGAAAATGTGCCTCAAGCTTACTGAAATGAAACTCTCGAAAGAGAAAAATCGGTGAGACCCTCAAAATGTCTTGCCGACTAGCAGCTGTGTTCATAAGATCAAAGTCATTGAGACTTTGGTTTTTTCTTGCCGACAGGTTGGTTCCTAGTGGTCATCGAGGAGACTCTTGGTGATAGTTGAATATTGGGGTGACTGTCAGACACATTCTGACTATGTTAGTCTCACCAATAGCTTTATTCATATTGGACATCGAGGAGACTCTCAGACTCTTTTTGAAAGCACCAGTCTCGCCGATGGTTCTCCTCTCATTGGCGGGTATACTTTTGGTATGAGCTCTCACTTAAAGGTATGTGTTTGGTGAGAACTCTTGCTGATGGATGTGGTCTCATTGACAGGTATGCATTTGGTGTGAGCTCTTGCCGACTGTGTTGGTCTCGCCGACAAATTTGCATTCGGTATGATCTCTTGCCGATGGATGTTTCTCTCGCCGATAGGAAGGTGCATTCGATATGAAGTCTTGCCATTAGTATTCTTGTCGCCGATGGTTTTGTGTTCGCTATGAACTCTTAGCAATAGTGATGGTCTTTCCGATAGTTCTACAATGGACATCGGTGAGAAGTATTGCTAATGGAGTGAGTCTGGCCGATTGTTTTTCATTCGATATGACTCTTGCTGATGGTGGTGACTCTTGTCGATAAGGACAGTCGGGCATTATGGCATTGGGGAGACATGGTTTGGTGTCTCACCGACATGCGATTCAGTTTGAACGTTTTGACCGAATGATTGTCCTATGTGGTCTGTTTTGAACTAATGAGCTAAGCGGAAGGAGAACAGTTGGTAGTTCAATTGTTGCAACTGTTCTTGTGTGGAAGATGAATAGACTGTGAGAGAATGGATTGCGCTCGGTAACAAATGATGATCAGAAGTGTGAGTTCAATTGCATAGAGTTGTTTTGATTCTAAACACGATTTGATCAGTGTGAATGAATTCAATTCGGAGAGCATTGTAACAGTGATGTTCTGTACAAGGTTGATCAAAGAAATGTTGCTACTGTTTATTTGACATCAAAAAGTGAAGTTCGATCTCTGTATGTAATTTTGTTTACTGTAATACAAAGAGAATTTTCTTGGTGTGGTGGGTTTTCCTCTCGTAAGGGTTTTCCCATGTAAATCTGGTGTCCAATTGTGTGTTCATTTCTCTTTTCTGTTATTCTTTTAGAGTGTATCTTATTGAACTATAATTGCAAAATTTAAAGTCATATCTGCATTCTTTCCTAAGGTTTTGATGTTAGAAGAGTTTGTTCTGCACCTAAGCTTTCCCTTTACAGAGTGGTATTAGAGCAGCCCAATTGTATTTATCCTTTTGGGTTTTATTGTCGAGAATTTTTTGTTTAGTAGAGTGCTTGTAAGATTACGGTAATTCAAAATTGCCATAGATTAAGATGGCAAGCACGTTTAAAGGGAAAGATTGAAATTGAGAAATTCAATGGCAGCAATTTTGAGTTGTGGAAACTCAAAATGGAAGATCTGTTGGTTGATCATGATCTTTGGCTTGTTGTGTCTGTAACGAAGCCTACAAGCATGAAGCAAGAAGATTAGGACCTTGAGATCAAAATCAAAAGGGGCTGGAAATGAAGTCTGTTTAGAAAGAAACTCATTTTCTTCTAAATGTTCATGAAAGAAAAGGAACAACATCCTCTTTGGAAAAATTTGAGGCTATTCTCGGGGCAAGTCCTTGAGTGAATAAGTTGTTCTTGAGGAAGAAAGGCTGGCTACTCTTTGAAAATACGGAAAAGAGGAAGTTTAACAGTGTTTAAGATACTTTCAACTTATCTTGTGATTGCTTTCGATTAGCATCCCCATGGAATTGTGAAAATTGATGAAAGAAAGATCAACGTATGCACTGTATTATGTTCTTTTCAGGGAATTCTTGCTTGATCACTTGGTGATGGCTAGTAGAATTACACTTCTCTTTTAAAGATGGAATATATTGTTAAAACTTCTTTGTTATTAGAAGAGATGAGAAAGAAATCTTCTGAGATGAGTGGAAGGCTACTTATTAAAAGACAAATGTGAAAAGGGAGAAGGACAAAGCCAGGGAAATCAAATCAGAGATCAAATGAGAGGTCAAAGTAAAGTCTTTGCCGGAAGCGTAAAAGGCAACCTAGTCATGTCAGAAAAGGATTGCAAAGAGGAGAAAAAGAGAAAGAAGTATTCTTGACAATGATTAACTAGGAATTGATGTAAGAGCGGCACTTTCATTGCGGCTTGGCTACATAGGCATGAATGATGTCACGGCTGATTGGTCACAGGGAGCTTATCTTTCCATGACATCTCATAGAGACTAGTTCACTAGAAGTATGAAAAAAAGATGATGGATGGAAAGGCCTTATTTGTGAGATTCCATCTGCAGAAATGGTTAGCCCATGGAAATTAGGAATTGGTTCCACAGTGGAAGAGTAAGAAGGAATCAATGATGTATGCATATAATGGAAGTCTAGCTCAAAATTTACTTTCTTTTAGTAAGCTGAATGATGTTGGAGTGTAGGTCTCATTCTCTGGAAATGGCTACAAGATGACTAGAGGCTCAATGGTGCTAGCTAGGGGTGCTCGTATTGGTACTTTGTATAGAAACTGGAGTCTGCACTTGTTGTTCCCGATGCAATAGTGTCTGTAAAATTAGGAAGGCTACTCATGTGGAGAAAAGGAAAAAAGAAGTTCACGATAGATTTTACCCAAACTCTATAGGAAGTTAGAAGCTTTAGCCAGAAAGACTATACTCGGCATCACTTGGGGCAGCCACATTAGAGAAAAGGTTTAAAACAGCAAGAAAAATAAAACGGTTGCCAGGGAGCTTGTAGTACATGGCTTGATTACCAAAATTTTGCTTGAACATTGTATATGCTTGGTAAGTAACTGCAGAGTGTTTCATTTTTACTCGAGTCCTCACAAATCTTCTAGTTACTTGATTACATATACATTACGATGTTTTGGTGTAAATGTTTAGCTACTTTTAGTCCTAAATCAAGATATTATGTATGCGTTCATTGATGATTATTCAAGGAGAGGAATTTTATTTTTTTGAAAATTAAATCCAAGAAGAAGTGTTTAAAAGTCATTTTAAGGAATTTAAAAACCTTGTGGAAAATCAGACTAGAAGAAAAATAAAATGTTTAAGGATTGACAATGGCGGTGAGTTTTTTTTTTATGAGTTTGAAAGGTACTATAAAGATCATGGGATTAAAAGACATAAAACTACACCCTACACTCTGCAAAAAAATGGAGTTGCTAAAAGGTTCAACAAGACAATGATGGAAAGAGCATGAAGTATGCTAAGCAGTGCTGGCTTGGAGGAGAAGTTCTGGGCTGAGGCGGTTGCAACAACATGTTATTTAATAAACCGTTCTCTGAATTCCATTCTTGTTGAGAAAACACCTTTGGAAGCATGGTCTGGAAAGAAGCCCTCTCTGAGACATGTTCGTGGCTTTAGCTGTGAGGCATATGCATATGTACCGAATGAAAAAAGGTCTAAATTGGAAAACAAGGCTATTAAATGTATTTTTATTAGTTATAGTGCTGGCATAAAATGATACAAGCTTTGGAATCTTGATACGGAGAAGGTTCTATACAACATAAGTGTTATTTTTCATGAGCTGAAACCTTCCACTTTGGATATGCAGTCAGAGACAAAATCAAAAAATAAAAAGGATGTAGTTGAAATTCCTCTGACACTAGATAAAGAGGAATTGAAAATTCAAAATGTACCTGAAACTGAGGAGAGCTCAAGTAGTTCTTAGAGTTCTAAAGAAGAAGATCAACCTCAACCTTAGCCTGTGAGGAGGTCAACACGTGAAAGAAAGCAACCTAATAGGTATGGGTTTTCTTTGTTAGATTCTACTTTTGCCTATGCTTTAATTTCTAGCACTGATGAGCCTAGGACAGTGAAAGAGGCATTTAGAATGTCTAATTCAAACTATTGGTTGGAAGCCATGAAGAAATGGCATCATTAGAAAAGAATGACACTTGGAGTTTGGTGCCCTTTCTTGAAGGTAGAAAAGTTGTTGGATGCAAATGGGTATTTAAAAGGAAAATAGGTCTGGATGGCAGTGTGGAAAATTATAAGGCGAGGTTGGTTGCGAAGGGGTATTCCCAGGTAGAGGGAATTGATTATGGAGAAATTTTTTATCCTGTAGCTAAGCTGAAATCTATCATATTTCTTTTGTCACTTGTAGCAACATACGACTTAGATATTGAACAGATGGATGTGAAGATAACATTTTTTCATGGTGACCTTGAAGAAGAAATTTCTATGTCCCAGCCTGAGCACTTTGTGGAAAAAGGTAAAGAAAAACTAGTTTGCAAGTTGAAAAAATATCTGTATGGATTAAAATAATCTCCTAGAATGTGGTACCATAAGTTTGACATGTTTGTTTTGTGATTGGGATTTACCTTAAGATCGAGAACACGATCCAACTGTGTGTATAGCTGAAAATGATGCGTGTTCCAGCTGTTAATTTGCTATCTATGTTATTGATATATGTTGTTCATAGAGCAGTAAGTTAATGATTTCTGATCTAAAATCTTAGCTATTTACAAAGTTTGAAATGAAAGATCTGGGTGCAGCTAGGTATATTCTAGGAATGGAAATAACTAGGGACAAGAAGAGTAGAAAACTTTGGCTCAGTTAGAGTAATTATATTAATACTGTTCTGGAGAGATTTTGTATGATTGATTGCAAGCAGCTAGTTGTTTCAGTTTTGTAGGGAATGAAGCTATTTGTTGAAGACTGTCCAAAATATCCCACTGAGATAGAGGACATGACCAGAGAGCCTTATGCTAGTGTAGTTGGTAGTTTAATGTATGCAATGGTCTGTACAAGGCCAGACATTGCCCAAGTAGTGGGAGTACTTAGTCATTTTATGGAAAATCCTGGAAGGACACATTGGGATGCTGTGAAAAGAGTGTTTAGATATCTGAAGGGCACTTCAGAATATGCTTTTTGTTACAATGGGAATTTGGTTGAAACATAGAGGAATCTCAACATTCGAGGCTATGTGGATTCTGATTGGGCAAGGGACATTGACAACTGAAGATCCACCAGTGGATATATTTTCATGATGAATGGTGGTGTAGTTAGTTGGATGAGTAAGTGACAGGTTGTAGTCACTTTGTCCACTACAAAGGAAAAATACATGGCAGCAACACATGCCTATAAAGAAGCAATCTGGTTAAAACATTTGTGTTCTAACATTGGGTTTGATGCAGGGAAAATTACAATTTACTATGACAGTCAAAGTGCTATCTGTTTGGCAAAAAATCCTACTTTCCATGCCAGGACAAAACATATTGATGTGCAGTATCATTTTGTACGAGATATGGTGGAGGATGGAAAGGTCTCTTTAGAAAAAGTGGATACTTTGGAAAATGTTGCAGATGCATTGAAAAAACCAGTGAGCACAAACAAGTTTAGGTGGTGTGCTAGTTCGATGGGCCTTAGTGCCCATGAATTTCAATAGTTTGTTGTGCTCTAGAGGTGTTAGTAAGATCTTCGTCAAGTGGGAGATTGTTGGAAAATGTGCCTCAAGCTTATTGACATGAAACTTCTGAAAGAGAAAAATTGGTGAGACCCTCAAAATGTCTTGCCGGCTAGCAACTGTGTTCATAAGATCAAAGTCGCTAAGACTTTGGTTTTGTCTTTCCAACGGGTTGGTTCCTAGTGGTCATCGAGGAGACTCTTAGCGATAGTTGAATATGAGGGTGACTGTCAGACACATTCCGACTGTGTTAGTCTTGCCAATAGCTTTATTCATATTGGACATTGGGGAGACTCTCAAACTCTTTCTGAAAGCGCCAATCTCACTGATGGTTCTCCTCTCACCGGCGGGTATACTTTCGGTATGAGCTCTTGCTGATAGTGTTGGTCTTGCCAAAAGGTATGTGTTTGGTGAGAACTCTTGCCGATGGATGTGGTCTCGCCAATAGGTATACATTCGATGTGAGCTCTTACTGACAGTGTTGGTCTCACTAACATATTTGCATTCGGTATGATCTCTTGTAGATGGATGTTTCTCTCGCTTATAGGAAAGTGCATTCGGTATGAAGTCTTGCCGATAGTATTCCTCTTGTTGATGTTTTTGTGTTTGCTATGAACTCTTAGTGATAGCGATGGTCTTGCCAATAGTTCTACAATGGACATCAGTGAGAAGTCTTGCCGATGGAGTGAGTCTAGGTGATGGTTTTTCATTCAATATGACTATTGCCGATGGTGGTGACTCTTGCTGATAAGGACAATCGGGCATTGTGGCATCGGGGAGACACGGTCTAGTGTCTCATTGACATGCGATTCAGTTTGAACATTTTGACTGAATGATTGTCCTACGTGTTCTATTTTGAACCAATGAGCGAAGCGGAAGGAGAACAATTGGCAGTTCAACTGTTGTGACTGTTCTTGTGTGGAAGATGAATAGACTGTGAGAGAATGGATTGCGCTCAGTAACAGATGATGATCAGAAGTGTGAGTTCAAT
>VDFB02158018.1:0-12993 GCA_007258455.2 Sequoia sempervirens | reverse complement strand
AAAAAGAAAATAGAAAGTAATATCACAAATGGGCATTGGTTAGATTATGCAAAGCTCCTTTATGAACGACCGTTAGAGAAAAGCAAGCATCCTATAAGTGTTCCAAGTGAGATTTTTTTAGAGGAAGATATCAAGTACAGTATAAAAAATCTCACAAGTGGTAAAACTCAAGACATTGATGGGCTACAAGCTAAATTCTTAAAGTGGAGAATTGAGCTCCTTATGCCTCACATCAAGTTTCTTTTTAATAAGATCACTCAAAGTGGCTTTCTGGCAGAATGGACAACTAGTGTGGTCATTCCTTTACACAAAAATGGGGATATCAATAATCCCTCTAACTACCATACTCTGATGGTCAATCCTCTTCTTGGAAAAACATTATGGGAGCATGTTAGAGTGCAAAATCAGTAGTTGGGCTAAAAGAGAAGGTAAAAGAGAAAAATGGCAAGCTGGCTTCAGGCCAAGGCACTCTACCATAGATCATTACATCACGCTTAGGCACTTCATTGAAATTTTTTGGGACACTCAAGGGGGAGAAGCTTTTTGTTGTTTCGTGGATTTCAAAAAAATCATTAGCACTGTGCCTAGGGACAAACTTTAGAATAGAATGGAGGAACTTGGGATTCCTAATGAACTTAAAGCAGCAGTACATAAACTGTATGAGCAAGTTAGAGTTAAAATCAGAGCCAAAGATGGTATGTATGAGTGCTTTAGTAGAGACATTGGAGTCAAACAGGGGTGCCCCTTATCCCCCACTTTGTTTGGTCTATATATTGATAAACTTGAAGAATGGTTAAACAAAACTATTGGGGAGGGTATTCAATTTATTGGTTATGTGGTGAAGTTACTTTTATATGTGGATGATCTTATCCTAATTGCAAAAACTTGCCTTGGTTTAAGAGAACATTTAAAGGCTCTTGAGCTCTTTTTCAAAACCCTAACAAGTTCTCCTTTCTGATAAAATGATAATAATAGTCCCTTCATAGTTGAAAGAAGAAACAAACCACTAAGGCTCATACAAGCATAGAGAGGTTGTTTACATCCTTCTTCAAGAAGTGCCCTAAATATTTTCTAGAAAAGAGTATATTTAAATTTGACAGAATGTTTCAAATTGTTATAGTAGAATTATATCTATTGTGTAGTCTCACAACATGCCCTATTTTGCTCTTCAACAAAATGTGGACCCCTTATTTTTCTGTTGATTTTCCCTTCCTTTGCTTTTCCTTGCTTTGGTGTGTTGCTTTCAAAGGAATGGTAAAATGGTGAGTTCTTGATCCAACTTACCCGACCCCCGCTTAAGTTCTTGCTTTGCTGGACTTGGAATATTTGTAAAATATTTTCCCCGACCTCAGTAATTCACCAACCCCTGGGTCCAAGGTATAAATGTTGTTGCTTTAAGGATGTTGTATCTTTGACAAGTTTCACTTTTTTTCTGAGTAATAGGGACATGCTCGGTAAGTCGTCACTTGAATACAATTGTCCTGGTGCATGTGTTTCCCCTTCTTTGCTAGTTAGCTCGGTGGTGGCTTTTTCTTTTCTTTAAAATTGGAGATCAAAAGTTTTTTGAAAATTTCATATCAAACCAATTTGGTCTCGCTTGCACCGGTCCTAGGTTTCCCTTTGTGCCTGTTTCTCATGAACCCGGTAGGAAAAAGTCCCAACTCTCGGTAGTTCTTCAAAGTCTGGAGTTGAATGATTCAAACCTCGATTAATTGTCAATTGTTAAGTATCCAAAGGTGTCATTGCCTCTAAGGCCTTTTTCCTCGTAAGAATCAACGTGACACATAGGTGTGCCACATCAGTCATCTGTTTCACTTTCTTCTCAAATGGTGGACCCCTACACAAGAACCAAAGAGTTCATGATTTGAACCCTAATCCGCCATGACTGAACCTTTATTTAGGATAGTTAATGCATAGAAAAAAATTTAATGAAGGTGGAAAATAGCACACGTACTTGGCACCACCTCAAGCATGCAGTTGCTTTCATAGCACTCTACCTTGCACCAGATTAATCACCTATAAGGACATTAAAGAATTAAAACTAAGATTATGGAGTGCAAACAAAGGTAAGTCTTGGAAAGCCAAAGAACACAGCTACCAAGAGTTTGAGTTGCATTCACACAACCATATCATCAATGAAACTAAGTATGTTGTGATATTTCTATCAGGATTCAACCGTGTAGTTTTAGAGTCAAACTCATTGACCCATGTTTCATGAGTAGTGGTTCAAAAGAACCCATATCTCATGATAGTGAATGGTCCACTTAACACTCATTGCATCTAGGTGATGCTCACAAAGGTGAAGCACTGGGCCTTTCCAGGAGGTCACCCATCCTAGTCCTGCTCCAGCTCAAGCGCGCTTAACCACAAAATTTCCCTCAAGGTTAAGCCCACTAGGTATGTTTCTAGTAACTGAATTTTTGTTAATTCTTTCATGCATTCATGGCTCAAGTTAAATGGCATTACCACTAGTTAGGTCACTGAAATTTTGACTATTTTAAAGGAATTTAACCTAATTACAAACTATAAATGTCACGAGTAAATAAATTTGATGAATTATTGAAAATTGATGGCTAAATTTAACCTTAACTCGCACACAAGGCACATATTTGCTAATAATGTAGGAAACCCAGAGAAATATGAGCACTTCTAGGAAGAAGAAGATAAATGAGGAATTTGAGTCCCCTGTTTCACAAGTTGTATCAATTGGTGGGACAGTTATAGAAACCCATCTAGGAAGGTTCATTGATAATGAATTCTCTATATGGATTCGACAACAGGGTTCCTCCCAGTGTGCTAAGAACATCATTGCAAGTGGACTGCATTTGGAAATAAGGTTTCCACTAGCAATGGAAGCTCCCAAACTGGTATTGGAGTGTATGAACTAGTATGATCCAAACAAGAGGGTCATTGATAAAGAAGAGTCTATCTAGACCTCTCAACAAAAGGCATTGTATACACATTTGGGCTCCCCACATTCAAACAAATGAATCCATTGAATATGCAAGTGTTGGCCACACTATACCTAAATGCAAAAGAACAAAATAGGAAGCTTATGAATGTGACATGGTGTTGGGAGAATAATATGAAGAAAATGAGACGAATCTCGAGGTCGATATTTATTCAGGTTGTTTAGGACATAATAACCCTATTGAGCAATATAGTTGGACTCAAGGATGCTAGCAAATTCGAACCCTAGATGTTTGAGCTTATAGTTAAAATAATGGAAAGCCTTGTACAAATTTACTAAGGGAATTTCATCAGCGACAAGTTGCATGAACAGATAATAACATTCTAGGATACCCAATGGTTTTCCATGTCTTCATATATTGTTTACTCTTGTGCCCTGAGGGAAAATATACAAGGATTGAATAGAGTTGGTACCCTGGGTAGAGAATGAGGGAATAATTTGATTTATGCTCATATGCACCAGATTACTATTCACCAATACTGGGAACAATACCAAAGGGTAAATGATGTGTTTTCTATAAGGCTAGTAAGATTAATGGAAGGTGACAAAGCCAAAAGATTGTCCCTAGAAGCATAGAGTGTTATTTGGTTGGTTGGGGGCTGACCTATATTCAATTTTCTACTTTCACCTATATCAGAGTGGAAGGACTCAAAGGATACCCCTTCATGCTACCAAGTATGCAACATAAAAAATGCTATTACTAGAACTGGTGAGATAGATGCAACCATCTCATGCTCTTTTCACACGAGCACACAAGAAATGTTCTATCAAATTCTGTAAGATCCTATCCCTTGTGGCCTTATTGATCTTATTGGTTTTTGATAGTTTATATGCTATATTCTATGTTCTTTTATGTTGGATAGTAAACATGAGTGATGGTTGTTGCTACACCATGAAGATGTTCATATTCTTGATTAATCCTATCTAACGGTTGTTGTGAATTCTTGTGATAGTCAGAATAGTTACATTCTTTGTCTATGTAAATATGTAGTAATCAAGATGCTCAGTTATTGGTAATATTATTATGCATTTTAAGTGGATTACATTATGTTAGGTGATTACATATCATAGATGTGAGTGGGTTTGCTTATGAAGACAATTATTGATATTCAATGTTACTTATAGTGGTATGCATTATAAGTTAAATATTCTACTGACATCAATGGTGATATTTTGATAGCAAATAGTATTCACTCAATTGTTCCTTCACTCTATAACATGTATCATACGGGTAAGGAGTGTTACTGTGTAGATTAGTGAATATAATTTTCTAGTTGATTATTATTTTTGGAATTCTTAATTCATGTCATTTTTAAAAAATATTATTAATCATGAGTAATATTGACACACTTTCTTAGTTGAGTAAACAGGTTAAAAAATTGGTCAATGTTGAAAGGGGGTCACATAGCTACTTTCTTCATTGTATCCTTGTGAAATATTATTCTTTTCATGGGCATGTGATTTAACCTTGTTTTGTGTGGTATGGGTTGTGTGTATGTGAGAGTTGTTTGATTAGTCCTTTGAGTCGCTTTATTAATATGGTCACTTATTTTATGTTTTATGAAGTCTTTATGTGGTCTTATTTGTTTAAAAGTTCCCTAGGTGATAGGTTTGTGGGTAGGGATATTTTTATTCCATAAAATCCCTTTAATAAAGTCTAAAACCCACTCTAATTGCTCACTTATGAAAAGTGACAAAAAATAGAGTTGAAAGGGTGGTTAGGAAGTTCAAAATGTGGTTTCCTTTTCCCCTTCCATTTATTCTCTCTATTTGTTTGGAGGAGGGGGTTTTCCCTCTTTTGATTTTTTTATTGTTCTTGAGTTCCTGTTTAGTATTCATTCTTCATTTTTTAGTTCTTGCCATGTTTATGAAGAGGAAGGAGCAATGAAAGAGAGTGCTTGGAGAGTGTTTTCCACAAGTTGGATAAAAAAAATTCTTGATGAGGTCTAACATTTTAGTTATCTATCTTTGTTGATTTGTAAATGAGTTTGTTGTCATATTAGTCTTACTTATAAAAAATTTATGTGAAATTTGATGTTGAATCTCTTGTGTGGCTGCAAGTAGTGTGTTGGGGTTTGCATTGATTTATTCTTCCACCTTGCTTATTTTAATTTCATTTATACCCTTTTTGTGTGTTAAAATAAAGAAATATGAATGCAAGATGTTATGATGTGCAAAGAATATAAAGTGTAAACTTTTCTAGGAATCCTTGTGATTAGTGGCTTTAATGTGAAAAAGTTTAGTAATGTGGATGTAATATGTTACACTTTGGTTGTGGATCCTATGTGGAAAGTATTTTGTGGAAGTGCTCTATGACCCTACCTCGGGTGGATTGAATGTCAATCCTATGGTTAGGTGGAGAGCCCATTGGCCAATACTATTTTTTCTTCCTTGTGGATATTTGTATTTCAGGTACATGTGTTGAAGGAGAAAGATTATCTTGAGACTCTCAACCTATAGATTTTAAGGGAGAAGCATATTGGTCTTGTGAGGGTTTACAGTTATTAAGAACCTATGAATGTTTTATCATTTAGAGTTCAATTATGGTTGAAGGTGTTTTACTCTACTTGTTAAAATGGAATAGGGAGGATAAATGTTAGTTGATTTTATCTTGGAGGATTAAAGAATTTAAAGGATAAGATTAACTTAGAAAAGGCCAAGTTTTGTTGAGATATTTTGTGCATAGGAAGTTGTTATGTAAATGTTTAATACATACATTTCCCAACTATGTTTAATTGTATTTGAGTAATTCTCTAATGTATATTATAGGGTATTTATGCTATATAAATAATCAATAAGAAGTTTAGAAAATAATATCAAAGACTCATCTTATCCCACTTAATCAATCAATTGTTGATATTACAATATTGCTGCCCCCATGCCAAACAATAATCTATTTAAAAGTAGTTTCACATATTTAATCATAAGAACTGTTAAACATGCTATTGAAATATATAATTTAATGGGTTTTTCAATTATTAATCTCAAGAAAACATATCCAAAAATTGAATTGACTCAGATCACCAATTATGATTTATTAAGAGAACATTGACATCCTTATTCACAATAAAAATCTGTCATAAAACAGTCTTACAATTTTGTTCACACAGAACGAAAGACAAAGAGTTAGATGATAAAATTTAAAGGGTTTTTAGAAATCCAACATTTGTAGAATATATGAAAAAATAAGAAAAACCCAGTAACCTTAATAAAATATATGATTTAAACATTACCATGATCTCCTACTTTAAAAATGGAACAACAAATTGAGTGAAACCTAGTTAGGTAGTCCTAATACTAATATGGATGTTCTTGAAGATTATGTTATTTTGGATATTTAATGCTAACCTTATCAATAATATGTTTCATGTTTTTGTGTCATTTAGATGAATACAAATGATGTTGTCAATTAGTATAAAGTTAGAACAATAATGTTTGGTTTTAAAAAGGAATATATATATATATATATATATATATTTGTTTGGAGTGTATAATACTTCATCATTATATTTATTAATTCATAACATTAGAAAAGTTTTAAATTTAGTATTTTATCATTAATTATTCTATTTTATTACTTACATCTCTTATTTAGTTACTTTGTAGCATTTTATTAGCTTAATCTTGCGGAGGGCATTACATAGGTATCAGAGCACTAGGTTACAATTTTTTGGGATATTTGGGGAAAAAGAACGAGCATGGAAACAAGAATACAACTTTGATTGCATTCCAAGCCACGCAAGTTGAGTGAATCATCAAACCGATGAACAAAATATAAATGGGTATGTAAACCTGCTTCACAAAGTTCAACTAAAAGTATTTAACTCTGAATCCCAACAAATTAATTTACATATTATATCTATGTATCCTTGTTGTCACTACAAGTATAATAGATAGTAATTCATAAATTGATTGATCCCCCTTTGATCATTAAGTAAAATTTTCACCTTGTTCTTCCTCAACTAATTGTTGATTTGAAATAATTTGTTCATTTTTCTTAATAATTTATTCAATTATAGCTTGTGCTTTAAATAATGACGTAGACTTATCGATTAGAAATTCTTCTCCTTATTTGATACTTCCCTAGCTTGATCCTTTTCTATGATCACCTCTTCCACTATAGAAATAATGTGTACTTTGCTACTAACATATCGATAGTTTGGATTGGAGGTGATGGCTCGGGTTCTCAAGGTTGAGAAAGCTAGGCATTCGGGCTACTCTGCCCTTCTCGCCTTGGTCGCAAGGGCCGCAAGTGTGGTGGCTGCCATTTGTGTGCAGGGGCATGTGGTCCTATAAGTCTCTCGGTGGTGGTGTGTGGAGTGGCACTCCAAGTGGTTGGGCGCCCCTTTTCTCGCGGACCTTCTCTCTTCCCCTGGTGCTGGTGGAGCTGCTCGGCCCTGCCGCCCAGCCATGCCTGTGGCGCCGCAGTGGGGGGGTGCCTCGTGGCCGGAAGGTGATTCTGCCAAGAAGAGGGTGGGTTTGGTGTGAAATGTGGAGTGCGGGTTGCGCCTGGTTGGTGCGGTGCGGTGCACTTCACAAGTGGTTAGGTGTGATTTCTTCCGAGGTGGTGTGGGTTGTGTGGTGTGTTTCCCATGGATGCTCTTCCCCGTTTTGGGCTTCCGTGGGTTTGCATGTCGGACAGGCATTTTTCCTATGTTGCTTGGGAATCTTCCGGTTTGGTTCCCAAATGGAATTTTATCTCTAAGATTTGGTTTGAAACCCTCTCTTCAGGGATCAAAGGTTTTTGAGAATAATCTTTTTTTGGTGGAACCTGAAAAATTTGAGACGGGCTCGACAGGAGGGCCTAGAATTCTAAAGATTAATGGGTGCCTCGAACGGTGTAAGGAGAGGTCGAATGTAGTCATTCTGATGGAGATGTTGGCTGAAGACATTGATTATTATTCAAGGCATTCTCTTTATTGAAAATTCTTAGGTTTGAAAATTTCTTTGCAATTCTTGGAAACATGAGCTCAAAGGACATGGATGCCTGAGGGAGAGATGGAGAACCACCTCTTGGAAAATAAATATTTAATGGTTTCATTTGATTGTTTGATGGATCGAAATAGGATTTTTGAAGGGGGCCCATACTTTTACAACCAGGTGGGCTTGTTCATTAAGCCATGGCATGCTGGTTTCAACCCGGCAGAGGAACTTTCGAATCAGGTTCTGGGTTGGGTTCGTCTTCCAAGGCTCCCTGTGGAATGTTGGCAAGAGGATGTGTTGTACCTATTAGCCTCAAAGCTAAGGAAACTTGTGGGTTCATCACAACAAACGCAATTCAAAAAGGTAATGACTTTTGCCCGGTTCTGTGTATAAATTAATTTAAGCAAGCCATTGCTAGATTCTTTAGAAGTGAGTGCAGGAGATTATTCATGGGTGCAACAGCTTGATTATGAAACGCTACCTTTTCGCTTCCGTTTCTGTCATGAGTATGGTCACCTCCTACACAGATGTCCAAAGGCCAAGCCTTTGGAGGCTCAATCTTCTCAACCTTCGGCTAATCCGCCCAGGGTGGATAAGGGCAAGGATCCCTTTCAGGGTTTTGGTGGTAGGGAAGATGGTTTTACTCCTGTTAGAGGTTGAAACAGAAATAAAGGACATAAAAGGACTTTGAAGGATAGGCAGGAGGAGGACACCTTCAATAGGTTTGAGTTGCTGGAGGATCTTAGTCACCAGGAGGTGAACCTAGGATTTTTGGATCTAGATCATGGGACTTTGGATATTGATCAGCATGGTCCTTCGGTTGAGGCAATGCATGCTCCCCAATAGGTGGAGGGTATGAGAGTGCCATGCTTAGATGTGGTCGGGAAAGATCCTGGACAGGTAATGCTCAATTCAGAGGTGATTATGGCTCCGCTTGTTGATGGGACTTTGGTTCTAGGGACAGATCGATAGATGGGGGTTCAGGATGAGTTGGGTGGTAGTGTTGAGGTAGTGAAAGATAGTATGGATAAGGATCACCTCTTGTAGAAAGTTAGTTCAGAGGTGGGTAAGAAGAATATTAAGACGTCCTCTCAGTTGGGTGTTTTGCAAAAAGTTCTCAAGAGGGGGGGCAAAGAAAAGCTCTAAGCTGGGAAGGGAGAAGGATGAGGAAAAGATTAAGATGATAGGGGAGACTTTGGTGGAGTCGGGGTCAGTCAAGACTCTGGATTCGTATTTTTCATGCCCCTTGAAATGATAGTTCTCTCTTGGAATGTAAGGGGCTTGAACAGTGGCCCTCGACAAAAATCTATTCGGGATTTGATTAGAAGTCATTCGCCCGATGTTCTTTTTCTGTAGGAGATTGAGCTCTCTGTGGAGGGTATGATGGATTTAGTTCCTAAGTTATGGAGGAATGGTGGATGCCAATGCATTGGTGCTCAGGGGTCTTCTGGCGGGGTGGCGTGCTTATGGAACTCGCAGACAATCTGCCCCCTTTGGTGGGTGTCTTTAAAGTCCTCCCTTTCCATGGTGGCCTCTTGTTTTATGTCAGGGGAAATTTCCCTTTTCTCCAATGTGTATGCTTATGTGGAGTTCCAGGGCAAGCAACTCTTGTGGTCCAACATTCGTTTAGTTCGCAGCTTATTTCCTTACGATCCTTGGATTCTTGGAGGTGATTTTAATGCTATCATGAAGCTTGCAAAGAAGCGGGGTGGTATTGCAAGGCTGGAGGCTTCCGTGTTATTGCTCCAAGATAATATCTCTGCTCTGATTCTTGTGGATATCAAGCCAGACAATGGTCTTTTTACTTGGAATAATAGGAGAACTAGAGATGCTTCTATTTTAGAAAGACTTGATAGATTTTTGGTGTCTAGTTTGTGGTTGGGGGACAGGTGGACGACTAGCTTTGAAATTTTGGATGGTCGAGGTTCTAACCACTGGCCTATTAAGCTGATGGCTGATGTGCCTCAACGGTGTGCTAGACATACCTTTAAGTTCCAACTCATGTGGCTTAGGGATGAACCTCTTCATGATTTTCTCCCTGGTTGGTGGGATTGGGGGAAGCCTGCTTATGGCACTGCTATGTACTCTTTCTCAAAGAGGCTTCAGTATGTTAAATACAGATTGAAAAGATGGAATAGGCAGCATTTTGGTAGTTTATTTCAAGAAAAATAGAAGGCACAGGATAATCTGGACCTAATTACCAGACAGATTTGGGATCAAGGCCTCTCGAAGGAGCTAAGTTTGTTAGAGGTTGCTGCAACAAAAGAGCTTGAGGAATGGGAGTTAAGAGAAGAGATTTTTTGGAAACAGAAGTCTCGTATTGAATGGCTTCAGGCTGGTGATCAGAACACTTCTTTTTCCCATAACTCAGTTAAGGATCGGAGACAAGGTAATGCTATTTCTTCTATCATGTTGCCTAATGGGAAAACTTTATCCTCTTCCACTTCTATTTCTACTGAATGCATTTGATATTTCTCTACCCTATTCTTTGAGGATTCGCCTCCTGCGGAGGAGGATGAAACAAGGATTTTAGATTGTATCCTGAAGCTAGTGACTAATGAAATGAATGATTCGTTGCTTGCTCCTATTACCTTGTTGGAGCTTGAGAATGTTGTGTTCCAGATGAAGAAAGGTAAAACTCCTGGGCCTGATGGATTCCCAGTTGAATTTTTTTAGGAGTTCTGGGAAGTGGTTAAATTGGACCTTTTAGAGGTGGTTCAAGAATCCTTTATGCATAAACAAATGTTGAAGTCCCTGAATGCTACTTTTTTAGCTCTTATTCCTAAGAAGGAGGGAGCTAATTCCTTGGATTTTTTTAGGCCTATTGCGCTATGTAATGTTGTGTATAAAATTATTACTAAGTTGATTGCGGAAAGGTTGAAACCTTGGCTTGATGATTTAATCTCTAAAGAGTAGGGGGTTTTGTTGCTGGAAAACAGATCATGGATGGGGTGGTTATTACTGCTAAGGCCATCCATTCTATGGAATCCTCAAAAGATAAATCTATGTTTATCAAGTTGGACATGGCTAAAGCGTATGATCGTGTTAAATGGAGCTTCTTGTTTAAAATCCTTGGAGCTTTTGGCTTTGCTAAGGGTTGGATTGAATGGGTTAGGAGTTGTGTCACTTCCTCTTCCTTTTTGGTTCTTATTAATGGTGAGCCCACTTGTTTATTTGGTGCTTCTAGAGGCCTCAGGCAGGGAGATCCCCTATCTCCTTACTTATTCATCCTCCTTGCGGAAGGCCTGGGAAGGCTCATTCGTGCTCGGGTTGCTAGCGGCTTGCTTCAGGGATGGAGTTGGGGAGATGATATTCCCCCTTAGTCTCATCTACAGTTTGTAGATGATACAACCTTGATGGGCATGGCAAAGGTTGAGGAGGCTCTCAATTGGCGTAGTGTATTGGACAGTTACTTGGCAGCTTCAGGGCAGTGCATAAATGAGGGGAAGTCCTTCATATATTTCTTCCACACTCCTAAGAGTATTCAAAGGAGACTTGTTGGTATCCTTTGGTTCCAAATTGGCTCGCTTCCTTTTTCCTATCTTGGAATCCCTCTTGCTGTTCATTCTCTCCCCAAAAGGTTTTGGCATGAGACTCTTGATAAGTTTCGAAGATTGGTCAGTCATTGGACTTGCAGGTGGCTTTCTTTAGTAGGTAGAGTGACCCTTCTAAAGTCGGTGGTCCAGGCTCTCCCTATTTATAAATGCTTTGTTCTTTATGCTCCTTCAAGTTTTATTAAAGATTTTGAGAAATTGTCCTGTCAGTTTCTATGGGCTGGTAATCTTCTTCATAGAAAATGGAGTTTGGTGAAGTGGGATGTGGTTTGTAGGCCAAAGCAGGAGGGGGGTCTTGGTTTACGGCAGATGGATTTGAATGGGCAGGCCTTGGCTGCTAAGTTGTATTGGCATTGGTGTTCTCAACAACACATGTGCTGGGCTAAAATTATGACCTTCAAATATTTGGGGGCGGTGGAAAGTAGGGAGGTTGCAAGATTTAGTATGGAGGGGAAAGGCTCTATGATCTGGAGTACCCTTAAATGAGGTGCCAAGCTGGTTAAACAGGGACTTTTTTGGATTTGTAATGGGGGTCGGGATGCTCTCTTCTAGCATGATTCTTGGGATGGACACCCACCCATTGTGTCCTCCCATCCCCATCTCCAAGACTTGTGCCAGATTTTTGTGGAGGCGGGTTGGAGTCATGTGGCTGATTTCAAATCTCAACAATCTTTGGGTCAGATTTATGTGTCCAGGTGGAAGAACCCCTTGGATTGGCCTCTTGGTGGTGTGGTGGAGGATCGACAAGAGTTTGCTAAGATTTTATCGGGTCGTGCATGTAATTCTCTCCATGGGGGTGATGTGCTTGCTTGGGGTCCTGACTTGAAAGGAAAATTCTCGGTTGCCTCTGGTTATCAGGTTTTGGATAAACAGGTTTTTGGGAGCTCCCAGGTTTCTTGGTGGAAGCATGTTTGGAATAAATTTGCTTGGCCTAAGTGTAATATTTTCTCTTGGCTCATGGTTCAAGGCAAGTGTCTTACTTGGGACAATCTTTGGAAACGAGGGTTCCAGGGCCCCTCCACGTGCATTCTGTGTGGTCAGCATGAAGAATGCTTATCACATCTCTTTTTTCAGTGTTCTTTTGTTAGGACTATCTGTCATTACTGGTGGAATCTTTGGAGCTCTTCGTGTTGCCATGTCTCTTCTTTGGAGGATTTTTGGAAGAGACAGGGTTCTTCTCCTTCCAAAACCTTTTTTCATAAAATCGCTTGGAGCATTGGTCCTAGTTTGATTGTTTGAAAAATTTGTTGAGCTGCATGTATTAATTCTTTTATGGATAAAAACTTGCTTCATGGGGCAACTTTGTAGGCAAATTCTGGGGCTTTGCGGTGAGACTTTGACTACAAAGTGTGACTTGTCTATGCCAATTGATCCAGGAGACTTGGGTGTTGTAAAGGCCCTGGGTCTAGCCACAGGGGATAGGAGTAGTTTGAGCAAAGTGCATTGTAGGCGTGGGCATGAGAGGGTTGCTCGTGAGGGATTTTGGTACCTGCCTATTCTGGGGAGCTAAAAATCAATACAGATGGGTCATCTAGAGGTAATCCT
>VDFB02158017.1:0-18666 GCA_007258455.2 Sequoia sempervirens | reverse complement strand
ATATTGTTTGATGTTTTCTCTCTATGTGCATTCCACTATTTCTAACTGCATTCTTCTGTTTCATAAGATTTTTGACTTTTCATTGGTCTTTACCTTTCACTTTCATTTATCCTTTCATTTTTGTCTTATGTTTTACTTTTTGGGATGATGTAAGGCATCGAGACACCCTATGTCTCTTCCACGTTGTCCCAAAATATTTTTCCAAATCTTTTATTTTCCTTTCATTTTTGTCTTGTGTTTTCCTTTTGGGGATGATGCAAGGCAATGAGACACCCTATGTCTCTTCCATGTTGATAAAAAGTATTTTTCATTATCTTTTCTTTTCCTTTCATTTTTGTCTTGTTTTTTTCCTTTGGGGATGACGCAAGGCATTGATACATTCATGTTTCTTCCATGTTGACCCAAAAGTATTTTCTTTATTTTCGCTCTCTTTGTGTCATTCTTCCAGTTCTATGTGTATTTGGGGAATGATAACACTTCTAATCTCTCTAATATCATTGCAACAAAGACAGATACTGACTCCAAATCCATAGATCCCTTATGTGCTTCTGGGGGGCAACCCTCTTTTCCTTTTTTATGATTTGGCTACTTTAAAGTAATTGCTCATAGCGTGGTGTCCAACAATTTCTTTAAAGTGGGGGCATACATTGGCATTATTTTGGCATGATTTCATTGGAATTTTTTAATCTTTCTTGGTGTTATTTTTGTTCTTTCATGTGACATTTCCTCTTTCTTGGTGGTTTCATAGGGTTTTATTTCCTTCGAGGGTGTGATATCTTTGTTATTTTTCCTCTCTTTGGGATGTTAAGCACAATTTTCCCTAAAATGAGACATTGCACTTTTCCTCTCTTTGAGAAATTAAGCACAATGTTCCCTAAGATGAGACCTTTCATGGACTCAAAAAAATCCCTTTGAACATCCCTCTTTCTTGTTACATTGCATTTTTGTACCTTATTAAAGTCATGGAGGTATGTCTTTGATATGGTCCCCTAGGGCTCACCTAGTGAACAACTAGCTTCACTAGCCCTTGTGAGCATGCATTTTTCTTTTGTACCTTATTAAATTCATGGAGGTATGGCTTTGATATGGTCCCTTGGGGCTCACCTAGTGAACAACTAGCTATCCCTTGGGAGCGTGCATTTTCTCTTTTTTCTTTACTAAATTCATCGAGGTATGACTTTGATATGGATGCGTGGGGCTCACCTAGTGGACAACTAGCTTCACTAGCCCTTGTGAGCATGTTTTTTATTTGCGATCTAGTTATGGATTCATATATCATCCAGGTGTGTGCAAGAATTTGAGTCCACTTTTTGGCCAAAAAGTGGTGTTTTCCTTGATTTTCAGAATTTGACACATTTGACCTCAAAATTTGAAGCACTTAGAGATGGAATCTTCAAAAAAGTCACTGATCATAAAATGTAGTACTCAGAGTATAGTTTCCAAATATGTAATTTATTTTAATACCCAGATAGTAAAAATTGAGTTTCAATAGGCATTTCTAAAAACTACTGTTTGAAAGTCATTTTTTTATACCATACCATGCACGTGTACGACATCCATATTTTGACCTAAATTATCATATTTTTCTAAATCCTTTTGGGAAAAGATTTAGCAGCGACTCTGAGCTTTGAACAATATTTTTTTTGTAAATTTTTATTTAATATTTTTTTTTTATATTAATTTTATTAGTATATTTATAGATTTGAAAAATCGTTAGTATCGGCAATACATAAGATGACTAAACTTATCATTTTTATTTTATTTTTTAAACTAAAATAATTGTATGAGATTTTTCTAAATTTTTTAATCCATTCATCAAAATGTTATGTTGATCAAAAGTTATTAAAATACTAAAAAAACCTGATAATTCAAGTTTATGGACTAGTTTCATTGGAAATTAATTGAAAAATATAAAAAATAATCAAATTATTAAAAAACTACATATTTGGAATCTGCACTATCTCATCTATAATGGGTTTTAATTTCGTAAAAAAATTCTACAAAATAGGTCTTCAAACATATGTCCAAAGTCATTTTCTTTTGTGACATTAACAAGACCTTCAAGTTGCAGGTCAAACTAGGTCCAAAGCTTAGGTTCGAGTCCCCAAGCCATTTCACGAACCAAAAAAGCCAAAACACCTTCAAAATTCATAATTTAAAAGCGTGATCGTTTTGGGAATTTTCCAAAAAGAAATTTCAAAATGAAGGGAAGTTTCAAAATGGGATCCATTTTGAAAACTTTCTTGAAAAATTTAAAAAAATGGTAGTTTCAAAATAGAAGTTTTCAAAATAGGATCCCATGTTGAGAAACTTTTCCATTTCTGAAATTTCGTTACAGAGAAAATTTTCAAAGCAGGATCTTCTGAAATTTAACCTCGGAATCCTATTTTAAAAGCGGGATCCCTGTTGATAAAAGTGGGATCCCGTTTATTAAAAAGAGGGATCCCATTTTCTACAAGCCGAATTCTTTTTTTGCCTAAGGCAAAAACTTCCATGTTTCGTGGACTCATCTTCCTGCATTTACCCATCCATAAGTTTTTTCCTTTGTACATATGTTGTTTTTTCATAGGATCTTAATCCTAGTGGCTTGGCCATCCTCTTGTATATTGTTATCTTATCTTACTAACATTCATACACTTGAAACCCTCTTGATTGTGTGGTTGGCTACTTTAGTGTGAGTTTGAAGTAAGTTCATGCTCTCACTAAAGTGTGGGATAAATGTAGTGTACGAAAATGCACACCCTTACATTTTCACACTTCTTTGGGCCTGAATTTCTTTATTTATCCTTATTTATTTCTTAATTGGTCCTATTTGGCATCCACAAGTCTAATAAATTATATCTTTTTATGGCTAATCCCGACAATCATCAAAGGGGAAATGATATTTTAATGATTTTGACTATATTTCCTTGATTTTTGGGTCGAGAATAAAACACCACCTAGGGAATCTTTGTCACCCAAAGTTCTTGTGACCCTCTTTTTAAAGGCACCTTAAATGGGCTCCTTTTTGGAGTCTATGCCCCGAGTTTCATTCCTCAGGACTAAGTCACCACCGAGGGCATCTTATTTCTCCTTAGGTTATTTTTGGGATTTAATTTAAAATCTTGATGGGATTTAGCTTCCTTTAATTAATGAATTAATATTTCCACTTGTTTTGGTGTAATTTTGGGATATTATGATTAAT
Organism: Sequoia sempervirens; assembly: GCA_007258455.2. Taxonomy (NCBI): domain Eukaryota; kingdom Viridiplantae; phylum Streptophyta; class Pinopsida; order Cupressales; family Cupressaceae; genus Sequoia; species Sequoia sempervirens. The sequence goes on along the minus strand of VDFB02158017.1, from coordinate 15,482 downwards.
AGTATAAATACAAGGTTCCCCCTCTCATATTTTCATACCTAGCAATCTAACAAGTAATCAAGTGATCAATAATTTTGTGAGAGCATTCAAGAGAAGTTCATCAAGCATTTGGAGCCATCATCAAGATTCAAGCATAATATCAAAGATATTCTTGCATCATGTGTGTTTTTGAGCTAACATTTGTGATGTATGGTTTTGATTCAAGCAAACAATTCAAGTCAAGATCTATCAAGCATTCCTTTGATTCAATATGTACATTCATGCTAGCCATTTCACATGAGTTTACAGATTTCATAACAAGGGTTTGGTGAGTTGTAACATTGCATGTTGTTCATTCATCATTTCCTTCCATTACTTCATTTCATTCCATGGTTTAAATACCAACAAGGAGTTTGACCAAGGAAAACCCCCATTTACTAACAATCAACAAGTTTTTCCTCTCTTGCATGTTTGAGATTGTAGATTTAGGTTGAAGACTTGAAGATCATTGCACCATAGAAAAAAATATTTCTTGCTTGACATGGGAATAATTTATGATAGACTGGACCTAATAAGGCCTTGATTTGGTGTTGTGAGGTGTTTTTCACATCCACACTAGGTCTTGGACACTTTCAAATGCATTTAATGATATCTTGTAAAGGTGTTGTAAAGTGTTGTAAAATACTTTCATGCTTTTCTAGACTCAATAAACCCATTTTCCCCTAATTCAACATTATAGAAGGTATTTAAATACATCCTCACATCAATCTAGAAGGCTTGTAAACTTAACTTAACTTTAATCTAGTGTTGTAATGTGTTTTACACATTTATATTAGATCTTGTGCCTTTCTAGGCTATGTGGACCTCATTTTAGTGTTGTAAAGTGTATTTAATCACTGCACTTTCAGAATTGAATTATGTATCCCAAACCCTAATTAACCTTCACATCATCATTAAAAGGACCCTATTACCCCATATTGTCCATCTTGACACAATATTTGATGGAATACTTGACAAAGTCACCATATAAACCTAATTTTCCTATCTCCCAACAACCCAACTAGAAAATGGATCCCTCTAGGACTAATTCACCATAGTGGAAAATTATTCCCCTTCTGATTGGAATTATTTCCACCCAAGGTGTGAGAATGAGTCCCATTTGGGCCATTTTTGTTTTGGCTGAGAGATGCAGGATTTAAGTTTTTTTTTATATGACCTTGGGATCCAATTAATGGGAAAATAAGGTGAATTTCCTATAAATACAAGCCTCTAAACCATAAATCACAATCAACTTCATTATTCATTCATCATTCATCAAGTTATTTAGTCAAGCAAGCTAGGGTTTTTGCATTACAAGTCATTAAGATAACAATTTTGAAAAATTCAAGATCAATCATCATGGCAAGGTAATAACTCCATTATTGTATGCTTCATTATAGTCTTTTCTCATTTGGTTTAATTACCTAAAAAGGGGTTTGACCAAGGCAAACCCCCATGTCCTAACATTCAACATTTATCTCTCTTGTCCTATGTGATTGCAGATTTAGACATCTTAGACACTTAGAAATCATTAAGGATTGCATTGAAAAATTGTTCAAGTCATCTCTTCATTGGATAAGGCCCGAATTTGACAATTTCAAAACCAAACACCTAGAGAAGCAGAAAGTGCAGACCAAAAGCTCCAGTTTCCACCTTTGAATATTCATAAATTCAAAAGTGGACTCATTCACCATGGGTGGTGAATGAGTCCCACTTCTAAGACTAATTTTGGTTTTCTACATTTTTGGATACCCATCTATCTGAAACAAGCTTTGGAACAACTTCACAGAACTGGGATTGATTTACCCAAAATGGTGAATAAGTCCCACCAGGCCTAAAAATCAAGATCAATAGCATTTCACAAGTCAATTCAAGTCTCTAGAAAGTTTACAGGTGCACACTTTCAGTTTTATCCATTTTTGTTGTAGTTTGCTTTCATTTCTAGGTGTTCTTGCATTACACAACGTGTTTTCAAACAAGGTGTATTTCTCTTATTTCCATTTAATAATCAATAAATTTCATTAGTTTTATACATTTAAATAAGTTTATTTAGACATATTGCATCCATATCATATTAATCTTTGAATGTGAACATTGCATTTCGACCAATCTTTCTCCTTTTAGGTGAAAAACCCTAGAAGAGCTAGAAAGACCTTGGATACCAAAATATTTGTCTACAATCATTTAGAGTGCAAAGTTGTAAAGTTGAATTGCAAATTTGTCATCTTCATAGAAACTCACCTACAAGCCTGATATAGAAGTTTCAGGACCTAATATTTAAGAAGAAGGAAGTGCAAACATTGAGCATTAGGATCACGTTTGGAGATTTGAAAAATTCAAGATGAGACTAAGTTGATAGCAAGGGTGTCTTAGTCCTCCTAAGGGTATTTTGTAGAGATTTTTTCAGATTCTATTCTGGCATCCTAAGATTCCCCATTTCCCTTGAGAAATAATAGCAAGACTAAGACAACAGTAAGGGCATCTTAGTCCTTCCTAGCATATTTTGACAACAATTTTTCATTTCTAAAATCCTCATCACATTTTGGGACTTCCCAAGTACACGCATCATAACTCTTTGTTGCTTAATTTCATCATTTTCACTCATTATTTAGCTTGCATTACTAGGTTTTGTGAGTTGAATGTTAAGTTGTATTTTCCAATCCTTTGATTGGTGGTGAACCCCTCAAAGCTTAAAGAATCCCCTCCTAGGTCTTCCTTGATGATAATTGACTCACCTTTGGGGTTCATAGTAAATCCAATCTGGGATCCTAAGACATTCTTGAATGACCTAAGAAAAATAGTGGCATTTTACCACCTATTTTCTTTATTTTTCACTAACCATACCAAAGTTATGATCTTGATAACTTCAATAAGAAACCACATTGTAATTCTTTTGTAAATGATTTAATATCATGTAAAAAATTGTTAAAGGGGATTTTTCTTTGTTTGTGTAATGATCTTCTTCTTAGGGAGCATTGTGCCTAATGTCTCAAAGAGAGGACAAGTAAAAAGTGTTAGATTGTCGCCCATGGGATGCCTTGTTTGCATCATACCATGACAGTAGATCATACACTCTTGGATTGCATCAAACCCAATGACACCACCAAGAAGAGGACACATCACAAGAAAAAAAAAAAAATCATACCATGAAATTTTTCCAAAATATATCATATGTGTATGCCCCCACTTTAAAGTGGTTGCTACACCATCACTGTGAGAAATTACATTAAAATAGCCAATGTTTTGGTCCTAAGACATGAGAGCTTTCTTTAGAAAACCCTATGCCAAGTCATATGTTTCCAAAGTAAGTTGCATGATGAAATAGGAAGGAAGGGTTTCCAACACAAATACATAAGGGATCTATGGATTTGGGGTTGATATGTCTATGCTACAATATTGTCATAGAGCATTTTACTGTCATTAATCTCCAAATACTAATAGAACTATAAGAATGACACAAATAAATTGAAAAAAAATAAAAACCTTTCAGGTCAACATGAAAGAAACATGAATTTCTTGATTCCTTGCATCATTCCCAAAAGGAAAACACAAGATGAATGAAAAATATAAAGGAAAAGATTTTGGGTCAACATGGAAGAGACATAAATATCTTGATGCCTTGCATCAACCCCAAAAGGAAAATAAAATACAAATGAAAAATGATTAAGACAAAGGTTTTGGGTCAAAATGGGAGAAACATAAATTTCTTGACACCTTGCATCATCCCTAAAAGGAAAACACAGGACAAATGAAAAATGATTACAACATAGAGAAGATTGAAGGTACATATAGAGGAATGCACAAAAAGAGACACATCAAATGAAATGTCATGTGGGATCACATTACACACTTGCGATCAGAAAGAAAACCAAAAGACTAGTAAGGAATAGGTGAGTCAACCTAAACCAAGTCATCTACCTCCCAATCTTGGTTGGTATAAATGAAAGGTGGGAAACTAGACAAAGGGACAAAAACAAGTGTTGAACTAGGACATGCACAAAGTTCAAAAATCTTTAAAGGAGATTTTATATTTAAGTTTTGTTGGTGTTTTTCAGCACATGCATGGAATTCTCTAAAGGGTAGCCAACCCCTATGGTCAAGAATCCTCAAGAAGAGTGGCTAACATAATGAGTAAAGAACTCTAAGGCCTTTCCTCCTACACTTTAGGCTTTGTGGGACCTAGGAGGGTATTCCTTATTATATCCAAGTGAGGTAAGTCAAGTTGGGAACAAATTTATACACAGATTGATTCCTATTGACTCTAAATAAATTCAACTTACTGAAGATTTGGCAGACCTTAGAGTAAATAATCATCTATTTGCTTGGGATCTAGGAGTATTCAAATTCATACTTCATAATTGAAAGATTTTTAAATGATTTTTGATCTCATTTTAAATCCACAGCCAAGCATATCACCAATTCATTTAATTTTAAGAATTCTTAACAATTAGAACAATGCTTCATCAATTGGGAATACGGGGTCAAATATGCAACAACCAGTAATACACAAGCTATTTAAATTAGACAATGATGGACTATTTTCATAATGATTTGCAATCTAAAAACTGACAATGTCTAAAACGTAACTTCTTATCAGATCCTATGAAAGTTTTTACAAATTTTTGACCCTCTTCAAGAATTTATTTAACTCTTTGAGTTAAAGAAAAATAAATTAAAGACACACATTCAATTGAACATTCGAAGATAAACAAGAATACCATTGATATTTTCATTTATAACTTGCAAAATTTTACATGCGGACAGTATGTGTTTAAGAAGATTTTTTTTTATATTTGTAGCTTATATAAAACTAATTTAAGACAACTACATACAAGACTTATATCAAAGAAAATTATACTATTCTATTCATTAAGCATCATACAATATCTTCTTCATGTGCTTAACTTCTACCTAGACCATGTTACGACTCAAAAATTGAACCCCCTATAATGAGCCTTGAAATCCCTTTTATAGATCAAAGAAGCAACAAGCATCAAGATCACTACAGTTACATCTCGAATGCATTTCATTTCAACACACATTTCCATTTCATTTTAGAAATTCCTGCAACTCTTTCCCGTAATCATTTAATGAATAGGAGAAAAAATTCATAACATTTTCACCAAAAAGGAACTAGGCAATGGTGCCAAAAATTACCCTTTACCATCAACAAGCCTTTACGTTCTATGTCCAAGTTGAGAGAAAAATTTTCCATCACACCAACCCAAGGAATTCTTAATTAGAATAATAGAAAAAGACCCTCATATATAGAGAGTGTAAGAAAGGCCACCACAACAATATTGATATCATAACACAAAAATGAAGACACAAACACCATTTATTTTAACCACAACCAGAACCAACACTAGAGTACACACGTTCACTTCGTTTCTTGCTAGAGGCTGGGGAAGAGACCACGGGTTCTTCATCTTTAGCATCCTTACTAGCAGTAGAAAGGGTATGCCCACTAGGAATCTTCACTGAAATTGGGGCAACAGCTACCAATTCCTCCTCCGATTCTTCCAATTCATTTAAAACCATGAGGTATCAGTAGTAACCTGATTATGTCTATGTTTCACTATCTAAGGGATTGCCAGTGATGTCAATTGGAGAATTATGCTAACCCAAAGTAGCTCAGCGATACCTTATCTTCCTCCTCATCCCTCTCACAAACTTTGCAGGATCTTTTCCTTTAGCTTTTGTTGTCTCTTCAGTCACACTTTGATTCCTCAACCTATAGTTGCTTCACACAACAAATCGAGTAGACCTCTTACCATTAGTACCCTTCTTACATTCTTCCTTTGGAGTTGAAACAATTTCTTGTGTGCTCTGCTCATTTCTGGGAACATTATTGTGAAACTCCCAGAATTTGAGTCATGGAGACCTCTACACAAGTAACACAAAAACAACAGGCTTACTCATCTTCTTTGAAAATTTAGCTTCACAAAAACAAACCACACCTCTTATGAACTTAGAAATTTGAACTCTCAATTGCAATGGTGAAAAAAAATGCCATAAACCATCATTTAATAAGAAATAAGGTGTTCTAATCATCAATTCTTGGTGAAATATGCATGAGAGAGAAAGTGATCAAGCACTAGCATCCGCATTAGCACCATTAATTACCCAGGTACATAAAAATCCATGTATCATTCTCAATGATGACAAGAAATTAATTCCTCACATGCACCGAGATCAAATTGATCACTCCTATATATCTCAAGCCATTAATGATCTCTTTTCATAGAGAAAAATGACTATCACATTCATATTTTTTGGTTTTGAATGTTGGCCATTGATTTCCTGATGAGATGGATAATCAAATAGCCTAGATTGATTCAATTGCATTTGAATTCCCAAAACCATGGCTTGCCAATTTATGGCCAATGAAAACTTGCTGACTGAAAGACACATCACTCCATCCATGAGCTCTACCATACTCTTCACAGTGGTCAAGGATTCCACGTGTCCTTCAATCGCGTACCTCACAAGTTTCCATTGGGCATTAATTAAATGTCACGAGGTGTGTGATGGATGGCCAAGATTTAACCCTCATGCTACATGATGGTCATTGATCTCAAAACCACTAATCATCAGGTGCTTGGGAATAAACCAGGTCCTACCATAGCAAGGACACACATCGATCAATCACAAACCTTGCAACATTTTTGAAGACCATCATTTAACTCCTATGAAGTGTGTGATCAATAGTTGTGATCTAATCTTCATATCCAATGGGAAAGATTTATGCACATGCCAAAAAGGTTAGTCTTAAAGTAGGACCATGACTAGGTCAATGACATTATGACCCTCATGAAAAAATTATAACATAAGTCTTCTACTAAAAAAATTCACCCGACCCGGAGAAAAATTTTAAAAGGTAAAAGGCTTGAGGTGACCAATGGACCCAAACAAAGAGGGTCAATAATAACACGCATTCACTAGCCTCATTTGTAACTTATGCAATCAACAACCGAGTAAAATAGGTCAATGAAAAATTAAAATGCCAAAGAATTTATGATAAAATTTGCAAGGGTTTCTAGATCACACCCCAAATCCACCCTATTTGTACAAATGCTCACAATCATGATCTAGGTCATGATTTGCTTGAAATTTTGCAATTTTTTTGAATATCTATTAGTGGCTCATGCTCGGGGACACATACGCCTAGTGGGTATGGAAAGAATCTAAATCTCAGGATTGAAGCATACAAGCAAGGAAACACAAAAAACCCCAAGAGCTAACCCAGAAAAGGAAAGTAAACACATCTGGAAAACATGCCAAACCTATATATACATTATTTACAAAGCTATACAATGTAATATATTTTTCTCAAAATCCACTTTCATCAATTCGATTCAATCCTCAAATTGGAGGCTCATGGCCCCCAACACCTAGGACTTATTCTTTCCTCTATCAAAAACTTTATCCTGTGCTACTTGTAATGGATCAACATTTGTATTAAGCATTTCCAAACAATCAACATCATCATCATTGACACCATCAATCCCACATCTTTGTAAAACTACGGGGGATATGCGGGATCATGATGGGACAAAAATTGGCAATATGATGGGTATGTGGTGGCATTTTTTAACTTAAAATTGATGAAATGGAAAGAGGGTTTTAAAGGAATTTGGTAGCTTTCCACCAATATAAATTATGGCTTTACTTTGAATTTAATGGTAATTTATTTATTCATTTTCTATTCAAATTCTGTTCAAAGTCACGAGTGATATTTGAATGAAAAGCATCTATAGCTTTCAAATTGTATCACATTTTTGAATCCAAAATATGTATACATTCTATGTTTCATATATAGGATTAAAAAAAATTAATTTCATGAAGTTTGACCAAGTTAAGGTGGTCATACATACAGTTTTTTTATATTTTTTAAAATTTGTAATAAAAAAATCATAATTAATTTTTTAATTGGGAAAAAATTATAAAAAAATATGCATCACATGGGGACATGATTCCTCTACTTATATCTAAAATCTTATAAAAAATATTATCATTTGTATTATGGTTAGGGTGAATTAGGACAAACACCTACTTCTTATTTTTTCTTTGAAATTTAAGTAGTGCGCATTGAAATTTCAAATTTCACCAAATCAATTTTATTTTTTAAACAAACCTAGTAATTTAGAAACTACATTCAATTTTATATAGATTCTATTCTTACATTTTTAAAATAATATAAGATAACTTATTCAAATTTTACATCGGTTTCTAACTCCGACTTTCTTTGGATTTTTTTGCCCTTAAGGGCCTATTTTTTCCATGATGATCACGCACCCTACCTCGTTCACTAGCTTGTTCCACCATAGGATCATTTGATTGAATTGGAGAAGTAAAGCATTCATATTCCACTTGATCATGAATTTTGACACCACATTGAATTTGCACATCAAACCAAAATCCTTCATAAAAATTTTACTGCATGTTGGTCAAATAGTCCCCTGATGTATCAGAAAGAAAAGATATATATTCAAGAGCACCTTTATTCTAATTTACATGAGTGTTATGCTCATTGGAAGAAAAAAAATCCATAATGATTCCAAGAAGATGAGGGGAATCAACAATGAATTCAACTGCACACTCATATTGATTAACATCATAGCCCATGTTATTTGCATCATTTAACTGACATACATATGAACCAAATTGTCTTTCATTATTATTGGGTAGTATAATTAACCCATTATCCATGTGTGTATCATGATGCATAACTTTTTTATTCAATACTACACCTCTCTTTTCAACAATGCACACATTATCCTTGTCCTATGTAACTAAAATTTCCAACTCTACCTCACAAAAACATCCATGGGTGGCTAGGACATCACCATGTCTATCAGCCCCTTCACAACATTCAACATTGGATTCAAAACCCACACTTTGGATATTAACATTCTTGTTTTCATATTTTTCATTATTCACTCCAGTAACATGCTTCATTTATGACAAACCCAAATCTCCTTTCCAATATCCTTTAGGTGCAATTTGTCCTTCCCCTGGTGAACAAGTAATATCACAAATATTTGCACCATTGTATCCATCATATGAATGCAACACTTCTAGATCATTATTGTAAGGGAGACTACATTCTTGAGAGAAGGATTCAAAAATTTAATATTCTCATGATCCTTAGTCTAACCTTCAACATCAATACCAAATGTGAAAGACTCATTAGCACCACCATCAAAGAAATTATTAGTGCACTACTCTACTTGCTCACAACTATATCTTAACCATACATCAAATATATCATCAAAATTCTCAAAAAGTGGATTATCTCTACACCAATAAACATCCTTACTTTTATTAACTTGTGGGGATGGGGGTTCAACAAATAAATGATTATCCATTATCTTCACTATTGTCATGGAAATTTTTTCCTTCTCATCATGATTATCTAAATCTTTCAACTCATCATCATAATCAAAATCATTGTAATAAATTGAAGAGTGTATGGAATCACTCTCAACCTCTTTGTTTTTAGTTAGAAGCATTGCTTCACATTCTAGGAACTCTTCACATGAAACAAATTGTCCCCTCCCAAGAAAACAATCATTCTCATTGTTATCAACATATATTATTGAAGGAGAGGACTCAATAACCACTTCATTTAAGGGTAGTCATACTCAATAGAGGAATGATATGACTCAATGCCATCATAGCTGCCACATCATTAAATCCCACCAACACTGAGACTACACTCAGGTTCCTCAAGATGAATGTTTGAGCCTTCATTTTCAGTGCCTTGATCATTGGATAGTGACAAAGCATCATCAACATTAGCACCAATATTATTGATCAAATCATGGGACAAGATAATATATTTTACCTCTTCCAATCCTTCACCATCCAAGACATCGCAAGGATGAAAATCAAGAAAATCTCTTATGTTGTCATTTTTTGTATCTTCATCTTCATCATTGCTATAGTGGATTGTAGGAATATAATTTGTAAACTAGTTACAATCATTATATTCACCCGTACAACAAGATAAATGTCCATGCTCTAATACACTCTCTCCACTTGTTTGCATTGTTTCCTGACCCTCCTCTACAAGGTAGCTACTACTAGTACTTTGAGGTAGTACGTGTTGTGTATAACCATTCTTGGATTCCTCTACAATCTTTATCCAATCAATTACTTGGCTCAAATTGTGAGGCTTCAACTCCTTTGGTAAATTACTCAATCCTAATTGATATATTTCATAAAATAGATCAATACATATTGAGTCTTCTAGGCTGACACTTTTAGGTACTTCCAACAAAGCATCCACAAATCTAGAGAATGGATCATAAGGTGATTCCTTCTTATACCTTTTTATTTCATATAGTCTTGTAACTAAAGATACTTGGTCGACCTTGCTTTGATATTGTGAACATTTCATTTGGGGCTTACCATGATTCTCATATTGTGGTGATGGAGAAATTAGAACAATAGAATCCTTATCATCTTGACATAAATTTCTATGGATTGGTCCACTAGTTATATTCACATGAAGTGTGCTAGGATGACCAACATTGGTGGTTGGATATCCCTTCATCATTGAATATTTCAAATTGTTTTCAATATATATAGCAATTTGATATGCTTGATGCAATGTTGTGAGCTCTTTATCTCTTAATAGATAGCTCATATTTTATCAAATTCACCTAACTACACAACCAAACATTCTGCCTCATTTGGTCTTATGCTTTCAAGGATTTCCTGTACTATTTTTGAAAATATGATATTAAAATAGGGGGCTAACTCATCATACCTCTTCTCCATACTCATGAACCTTTGTCTTACTGGAATTAGATCAATCCTTTCACAAAACTGTTACATGAACACTACTTTAAGCTAATCTCATGAATGAATGGAAGATGCTGGTGAATATGAAAACTAGTCTCTTGCATCTCCTTTTAAGGATTGAACAAATAATTTCATGAAAACATCTTCAAAATCTAGTTCATAATCAACCATCACATCAACAAACCCTCACAGATGTTCATTTATTGATTCATAATTTTCACCTTTAAATTTCGGTACCCCATCTCTAATATTAGGCTATAAAACATTTGGATAACCACAAATTTTACTAAAATTTATATCCTTGTACCTTTCGGCACTTAAATTTCCTTGATGTTACAAGGGTTGTCCATTATACATTATTATATTTGGGTCCCTATCAGGATGCATAGATTGATATTTCATTTTCTCACACTTTTACAAACCTTGTCAGATCTACCTTATAATTTCAAAAGGAAACTCAAATTCCCTCTACAATTACGTCCTTAAGCCTTTGCCATGCAAATCTCATATATATCTTGGTTAAGATCTTAAAACATAACATACTTCTTCATGATAATGCATGAATTCGAATTCACATTTTAAAAGCATGCTAAATTACCACTATTATCCCCTTAGTACTATTTCACCTTATAGGGAATCATTTACATCTTAAGTACTAAAGACTTCACATAATTTTCTTTCAAATAGAATAAGGCTTTCTTTAGATTTATGAGAATAACTGGTAACTTGTAGCAACTGTTTACCTTTCTTCCAAACCACAAATTCTGTTGATCTAGAAATTTTCTTCACATTTTAACTGGTTCCTTAGACAAAGTTTCCACCTCTTTTCACATAGGAATAAACTTCAAGTAGTATGAAGTTCTTTCAAAAGTAAATCTCATTTTGGGTTTCCTCCAACAGTGGAGTCACACTCAAATCCTTTGATCTTTGTTGCAATCCAACCTTTTCCAGGTTCAAGAACTTCTCAATGATCCAACCAAGATGTTCAACTCCATCAAACAATTGAATTTATGTAGATGGATATTTTTCTGCTTCTCCCCAGTAGAGTCGCCATTTTCTTGGTGTTTTTTCTAGCACACCCATGGAATTCTCTAAAGGGTATCCAACCCCTATGGTCAAGAATCCTCAAGGTGAGTGGCTAGCATAATGAGTAAAGGATCGTGAGGTCTTTCCTCCTACACTTTAGGCTCTATGGGACCTATGAGGGTATTCCTTATTGTATCCAAGTGAGGTATGTTGAGTTGGGAACACATTTATACATAGATTGATTCCTATTGACTGTAAATAAACACAATTCACTAAAGATTTGGTGGAACTTTGAGTAAATAATCATCATTTTTCTTGGGATCTGGGAGTATTCAAATTCATACTTCATATTTGAAAGATTTTCAAATGAGTTTTGTTCTCATTTTAAATCCACAACCAGGCATATCACCAATTCATTTAATTGTAAGAATTCTTAACAATTATACCAGTGCTTCATCAATTGTGTATACAAGTTCAAACATGCAATAACCAATAGTACACAAGCTATTTAATTTAGACAACAGTGGACTATTTTCATAATGCTTTACAATCTAAAAGCTCACAATTTCTAAAACTTAACTTCTTATCATATCCTATGCAATTTTTTACAAATTTTTGACCCTCTTCAATCATTTATTTAACTCTTTGAGTGAAAGAAAAAAAAAAGGACACACATCCAATTGAACATTTGAAGATAAATGAGAATACCATTGATATTATAATTTATAACTTGCAAAATTTTACATGAGGAGAGTATACATTTAAGAACTAAGATTTGTTTCAATATCTATAGCTCATATAAAAATAATTTAAGACTACAACATACAAGACTTATACCCAAGCGAATTCTATTGTTCTATTCATTAAGCTTCCTACAGTATCTTCTTCCTATACTTAACTTCTACCTAGACCATCTTACAACTCAAAAATAGAAACCCCTGTAATGAGCCTTGAAATCCCTTTTATAGATCAAGGGAGCAACAAGCATCGGGCTCACTATAGTTACATCTCAAATGCATTTCATTTCAACACACATTTCAATTTCATTTCAGAAATTCCCCAAATTGTTGCCCATAATCATTTAATGAATAGGGGAAACAAAATTCATAACACTTTCACCAAAAAGGAGCCAACTAATGCCACCAAAAACTTACCCTTAACTATCAACAAGCCTTTAAGTTTTATGCCCATGTCGAGCCAAAAATTTTCCATTACACCAACCCAAGGCATTCTTAATTAGAATAAAAGACAAAAACCATCATATGCAGAGATTGTAAGAAAGGCCACCACAACAATATTGATATCATAACACAAAATTTAATACCCAAACACCATTCCTTTTAACCAAAACAAGAACTAGCACTAAAGTACATATGCCCACTTTGTGTCTTGGTGGAGGCTGGGGAAGAGACCAGTAGCAGAAAAGGTATGCCCACTAGGAATCTTCACTGAAATTGGCACTGTGGCTATGACATCCACCTCTGAGTTTTCCAATTCATTTAAAACCATGAGGTATCAACAATAACCTAATTTTTTCTCCATTTCACTGTTTCAGGGATTGTTAGTGATGCCAATTGGAGAATTATGTCATCCCAAATTAGCTCGCCCATACCTTGTCTTCCTCCTCATCACTCTCACAAACTCTATAGGCTCTTTTCCTTTAGCTTATGTTGTATCTTTAGTTGCACTTCAATTACTCAACATGTAGTTTCTTCACACAATAACTTGAGTAGACGTCTTACCACGGGAACCCTTCTTACATTCTTCCTTTGGGTTGAAATAATTTCTAGTGTACTCTACTCATTTCTAGGAACATTATTATGAGACCCATACTTTGAGTCATGGAGACCTCCATCGAGGTAACACATAAGTAGCAGGCTCACTTATCTTCTCTAAAAATGTAGCTTCACAAACACAGACCACACCTCTTATGAACTTAGAAATTTGAACTCTCAATTGCAATGGTGAAAAAAATGCCATCAAGCATCATTTAATAACCAAACCAAGTGTTCTAATCATCAATTCTTGGTGAAAGCCACACGAGTGAGCTGGTGATCGACCACTAGTGTCCACAACACCACCGTTAATTACCCAGGTACATAAAAAGCTATGTATCATTCTCAATGATGACAGGAAATTAATTCCTCACACGCATCGGGATGAAATTGATCACTCCTATAGAGCTCATGCCATTAATGCTCTCTTTTTGCAAAGAAAAACAACTATCACATTCATATTTTCTAGTTTTGAATGTTGGTTATTAATTTCCCAATGAGATGGAGAATCGAAACAAAATTGAGTCAATCGGGTTTGAATTCCTAAAACCATGGCTTGCCAATTTTTGGCCAATGAAAAATTGTTGACTATAAGCCACATCACTCCATCCACAACCTCTACCATACTCTTCACAATGGTTGAGCAGTCCACATTTCCTTCAATCACATACCTCACAAGTTTCCAGCGGGCATTAATTAAATTTCGCAAGGTGTGTGATGGACGAACAAGATTTAACCCTCATATTGCATGATGGCCATCGATCTCAAAACTATAGATTGTTGGGTGCTTGGACATAAAATGGTCTCGACTATAGCAAGGACATGCATTGATCAATCACGAACCTTGCAACATTTTTGAAGACCATCATTTAACTCCTGTGAAGTGTGCAATCAACTATTGTGATCTTATCTTCATATCCAATGGGTGGGATTTTTGCAGATTCCAAAAAGGTTAGTCCTAAAGTAGGGCCATGACTAGACCAAGAGGATTATGACCCTCGGGAAGAACTTATAACATAATTCTTCTATTAAAAAAAATTTCCCAACCCTAGGATAATTTTTAAAAGGTAAAAGGTATGGAGTGATCGGCGGACCCAAACAAAGGGGGCCGGTAATAGCACACATTCACTAGCCTTAGTTGTAACTTATGTGACCAGTAACCGGGTAAAACAGGTCAACACAAAATTAAAATTCCAAAGAGTTTATGATAAAAGTTGCAAGGTACGGGTTTATAGATCACACTCCTAATCCACCCTATTTGCACAAAGGCTCACAATCATGATCCAAGTAGTGATTTGCTCAAAATTATTTAAAAATCTTGAAGCTCTATCAAGATCATAGAAGAAGAAAATAATGTATTCAACTCACCATGCACCTTTTCACTCAATTTCTTTGTAATATCAATGTCATCATCTAAATTAATCATAGCAGGAGGTCAAATAACAATGTCCATACAATGTTATTTTTTAGGTTATGGTGAGGGTTGAGAGTCATCGTGTATTGCTTTAGGTAGGTTTGGATTTTGATTTTCTATGTTATTATTGTTTTCTTGAGTTTGCAATCTGTGAGCAATAGAATGGCATCTACATCTACACTCTCTATCACTTCAATTTTGTTTCAATTTATTGTCAATTTTTTTTTGTGTAAGAGTGAGTTTGTCAATCATAGTTTACTCCTCTTCCTTGGGAGGAATAGGAGAAACCATAATAGGTTGTTCAACCACTTTCTCTTTGACTTTGTAAACTTGTTTGACTCTAGGAGGGACAACAAGATTGTATTATCTCATGGTCTCTTGTGGGAAATTATAGGTCAAGTTGTTCTTGTATGTTCAGAAGTTCTTTTGGTTCAATC
>VDFB02158016.1:0-14813 GCA_007258455.2 Sequoia sempervirens | reverse complement strand
AAAAATTAAAATAAAAAGTTCGAACTTTTTAATGATTCCCTATTATTAAGGAAATCGCACTTTTCAGTGTGTATAAGGAATTTGCATTGGAAATCGAGCCATTATGTCTTTTTGTGAATTGAAAATTGATCAAGTCTTGAGCAGAGCACAGAAGCCTAGGGTTTCAGTCTCAAAGCATTGGGGAACGAGCCATCTCCAGTGAGAGCGATTCAGAGGGTGTGAAATATTATCCGATTTATTGCCAGGCAGAGGGATTTCTTCATTCAGAAGAAGTTACAGAGCATCACAGGTGAATAATAATCAGAGTTATTCAGTGAGATATTCATACAGAGGAGTTTTTATCAGTTAGGCGTCAACCTTCAGAGATCTGGAGACTTCACAGAGGGGCCGTACTTTTATTGCTGTTGCTGTAGCAAGCCGTTCTTTCTTGCAGCAGGCCGTACCTTCATCATTTAAGCCGTACCTTCTTGTCTTGAAAAATACGCCTATCTTCTGGTCTTTTATCTTCATCCATTTGGGGCGCAGTTGTATTGGGAGCAATCTGAGATCACCAGACACAGGAAGAGAGGTTGATTCATGTGAAGCCGTACCAATCCAAGCATTCATCCTCTTGCTGCAATATCATGTTTTTATCAAATAAAGTGTTGCCTTTTTGATTGCATGTAACTGGATCTCATTTGTAATTAGTCCAGAAGTTAAATAAATAGACTGGCATCATTATTTGCAATAGATTCCGTTATTCTCAGAGTTAAAAGATTTTATTTAGATTTTATACCATTTACTTGCAAAATCGCATTACTTCATTTATGCTCAAAAACACCAAAAAACCAAAACCCTTCAAAAATCATAAAAATAGCCAGATTCAGAGAAAACGGGGAAACAAGGGTTTCTACAGTGGTATTAGAGCTAAATCCTGCCATCCTAAGGGTTTAGCAGTCTTATGCAGCCAGAACAGGTTGGGTCACACAGGTATTATACACGCAGGCGAGCTTTGATTGACAGGCAATAGGGTTTGGTCAGGCAGTCGGAAAACATGGCTGACAGAACAGATGTACCTAGAATAGAGATCCCTCAAAACCCTAGGGATCAGGACGATGCAGAGGTTCTACTCGCTCTTAGAGATTTACGAGCAGGTCAACGGCAGTCTAATGATGTATTGCAGCAGTTGACAGTAGCACTTCAGAGATTGGGTACACCGAGGAGACCGTCACCACATTGTGACGAGGACAGGAGTGATGCAGGATCACGGAGAGCTCCTAGGACAGCTTCGCGGACAGCAGACAGGCCCACTAGGCCTACGTTTGTGAGACAGGAGGCCGATGAGGCTATGGTAGGTGAGGAGCATGAGGAGTTGTTCGCAGATACCCTTATGGCAGCGAACGAGGAGTGGGAGTTAGTACCACCTAATGTCAGAGAGAGGATCACCTTTGACAGATTTGTTACACAGAGGCGAGAACACCATAGAGGTCGACAGGATTGGAGACCTAGATATCAGAATAATGATTTGAAGCACACAACAAACAGGCTCAATCTAGCGATGTTCGATGGTAGTGGTAAGGTGACAGCCCAGGCATGGATTAGTAAGTTAGATACATTCCTCACATTACGTCCGATGGCTGAGAGAGATGCTATCCGATATGCGACACTGCATCTTGAGGGAGTAGCTTACGACTGGTGGCACCACGGGATGGTGACACTCCAGCATGATAGGATCACATCATACCAGGAGTTTGTTGACAGGTTGGTAGAGCGGTTTGACAGGAAGGATCCGGAGTCTCTACTTTAGAGACTTGGCTTAGTTGCGATAGAGTGGCAGTCTAGAGTCTTATATTGGTGACTTTCAGA
Organism: Sequoia sempervirens; assembly: GCA_007258455.2. NCBI lineage: Eukaryota > Viridiplantae > Streptophyta > Pinopsida > Cupressales > Cupressaceae > Sequoia > Sequoia sempervirens. Next base: position 12,968 of record VDFB02158016.1, on the reverse strand, counting down.
AGTTATCAGTTATGGTACCGAACATTTCTGAGAGGCGATTGGTAGTGCTCTTCATGGAGGGATTGACAGAGCCTTTGATAGGTTGGATCAAAGCCTTTGATCCTCCTTCGCTACAGGAAGCGATGAAGAAAGCACGAAGCATGGAGTTAGCAACACCGTCTAGTAGATTTAACTCCAGAGGTAATTCATCTTTCAAGGACAATAAGGGTTTTAACAGAAACAGAGAGAAGTTTGATTTTAACAAAGAAAAATCAGATTCTAAGAATGATTCAAAGGGTAAATCAGCAGCACCACCTTTGGATCAAGAGGCCCTTAACGATCTACGCAGGAAGAAGCTTTGTTTCTACTGCAAAGGTCCCTATGACGCCAATCACGATTGTCCTCTAAGACCTAAGGGCAAGGCAAATCGAGTGATGTGGGCATATTACGAGGATTCGGAGTCAGAGAATTCCGGACAGCAGGATAGTTCTGAGGATTCAGAGTCAGAGGCTTCAGAGCCTAAGGCAGAGACAGAGTTAGAACTTCAGATACAGGAGGCACGCTTATCTAGCATTCAGCAGGAGGGCTCATTTAGGATTCGTGGTGTGTTAGCAGGACAGAGGGTCATTACCCTCCTTGATACAGGAGCTACACATAATTTCATAGATGCTAGATTCATTGAGAAACGCGGACTCATCACTGAGGAGTTCGAGGGCATTAGGGTTAAGGTGGCCGATGGGTACACCTTGAGGTGTGAACGCATGATTAGGGATCTTCCTTTACGCTTGAACAATTATGAGTTCAAGGCTGATTACTACGTAGTTAACATGGGAGATATTGATTTGGTCTTGGGAATGAAGTGGCTTCATTCATTGGAGGAAGTTACTCTTCGACTCAAGGACATGGAGATCCGTTTTGATGTTGACGGGAAGACACACATACTAAAAGCAATACGGGACAACAACATCAAAACAATTTCTTTTCGTCGGATGGAGAGGCTCATGCGTCACGATATGGTAGAGTGGGCTGTCGAATGCACTTTAGCACCTATACAGGAGGGACAGCAGAAGACTGAGTATCATCCAGACATTCAGCAGTTGAGAGTCAAGCATGATAAGGTATTCAGTGATATTCCACGAGGGAGACCTCCAGACAGGGGCATTGAGCATATCATTGAGCTTGAGGAGGGCGCTAAGCCCATTATGATTACGCCCTATAGACATCCTAAATGGCTGAAGGATGAGATAGAGAAAACGATCAAGGAGTTACTTGCTATGGGTCACATTCGGCCTAGCAAGTCACCATTCGCTTCTTCAGTTGTGTTGGTAAAGAAGAAGGATGGCACATTACGCATGTGTATTGATTATAGAGTCCTGAATAAGAGGACGATCAAAAACAGGTATCCGATATCGCGTATAGACGAGCTTATTGATGAACTCCATGGTGCATGTTACTTTACCAAAATTGATTTACAGTCAGGGTATCAGATCGGGGTTAAGTGGCGGGGACATAGAAAGGCGCAACCAGATTGTATTGTGGGCACTTGGAGGTTAAGTAGTGATGCCATTGGGCTCACTAACGCGCTTGGCTACATTTGAGTCCCACGATGAGCGGAGTTTTCCATTCCTTTGTTGAGAAGATTCGTATTGGTCTTCTTAGGTGATATCCTTATATCACAAGCGGGACTTGGCAGGAGCATCGGCTCACTGGAGAGCGTAGTGAGTATTCTGGGAGGGGAGTCCTTATGCAGCCAAAGAATCCAAAGTGTGACTTAGGGATAGTAGAATTATTCTATTTAGGTCACGTGCTCCGGTGCAAATGAATACGGATGGATCACGAAGATCCAGCCATTATTGAGCAGCCTACTGCAGAAGCAAACTTAACCACGATTGAGAGGGTTTCTAGGTTTGTGTGGGTTCTATCGCAGATTCGTGAATGGTTATTCACGACATGCAGCCCCTATGACAGATTTACTGAAGAAGGGTGCATTTATTTGGACTCCTGAGCCACAGGAGTGTTTTATGAGGTTTAAGGAGTTGATGACTACATCCCTGTTTTAGCACTACAGTTTCTGAGGAAACGCGCAGGCTTGGTCTGCGATGCCAATTGAGGGTGGTGCGAGATGCTTATCGCAGGACAAACACAGGTGTATATGAAATAAATAAAAATTTGAGGAGGAACCCGGAGACTTGTTGTGACGTTTTTCACACATCGCCCCATTGCAAATGGGGACCCCCTAATTTTGGCTTTGCTTTTCGTTCGTTTTGTCGTTGTCTCTCTTTTCTACTGTCTGTCTTTCCGGGATTGTGCCCGCCATTGAGTTTAAACTTGAAATTTTGGCTAAGTCTAGAAATTAGGGTTTTGAGTTTCCTTGCCAATTTGGGGTCAAATGAGGTGAATAAATTGCAAATTGAGCTTAACATTGTTATTAGTATGCTTCAATGAGTTTCCACAGAGAAATTTCGCCAATTTTGGCAACACTACTTTTTTAGTAAGTGTGCAATCAGAACAATCCTTGACATTTTAAGTTAAAGCAATCCTGCATCCGAGATCACATCGGGCTACTCACGAGGTTAAATTTGAAGGCAAGCAGAATGACTTCTTTGTTTTTTTAGCGATCCGGCTTCAGTGGGTTAGGGGGTCTAGATGCTACATTTTAAATGCATCCGGAGACCATACGGGTTTAAAGGACATATGGGTGATATGATGCAAAAGCTGGTGATGACTTCAGTGGTCGGCCTTGGAGAGCCAAAATTAGGGTTTTGCATGCGAGCGTTTTAAGCGCATGTATTTTCTTCACAGAGTTTTAAGAGCTTGTGATGTAACATACAAAATGGTGACCACTTTTCGGGGAAACTTCTTATTTTTAGCCGGTGCCATGTTGGAGATTTTCACGGGTTTTGATTTTTCGAGCGATTGACATGCAAAATGTCCGTGACCGATCGATCTTTGGGCCGCTTTCTATTTACAAGCAGGTATCTGGGCGGCTACTCAACTTTTCAGTACAGAAATTTGATCATCAATACCAGCCCAAGCTTGAGGTCAAAGCAGACTCCTCCCAGGCAACATACTACATAGAGTGGGTTTTCGAGGCAGTAGCTAAAATGAGAATGGGCGATCAAAATGTTCAAAACTGAGGTATCCATCATGATCAGCATCCTTCCGAGAGTCTGCTGGCAAAATTTGAAGGCAATTGGAGAACCTGCTATTTTTAGTAAAATGTTCCAGACGCAGGCTATAAGTAGAAAGTCAATCTCAGGCGCCGACACAGAAAGGCAAGTTCACCAACAAGGAATGCACTGTCCAAATTTCAACTCAAACGAAGCTAAGGAAGTCTCGGAAACAAGCACTTACTATAAATAGTAAGTCACTATAAATGGCAGGTTGACACCAGATCTCAGCGAGCACAAGTCAAACATGTGATAAGTGATCCGTGGCGCAAATTTCAAGACAAACAGAAGTGCAGAGGATGAAGAAACAGACAACTTGCTATTTTTAGCAGGTCGTGCAGAAGAATTAGGGTTTCCTAAAAACAAGGGCAGAACAGGACAGTCATGCGAAAACATCCAGCTACGATCACCATGTTTCAGGCGTTCAACACATGAAATTTGGAAACTTTCTGAGAAGTTTCTATTTTTAGCAGGTTGCTTAAAATAGCAGAGGCATACAGGTACCGGTAACCAGTAGCTCAGTCATGTCACCAGGATCCGAACAAAGCAAAATCCAGCCTTTTTGGAGCTTGGAGCTAGCTTGAAATGCAAAAATTAACAAACTTTCTAAAAATAGCAAATTAGGGTTAGCGTGATCAAGTCACCCTAAATTTAGCAAAGGGCACGAAATACATCAAGTTTGATAATTTTTCAAATCCGGCACCAAAACTTGCTATAAGAAGCTTGAAGGAGAATTTCTCAAAGTGTGTGAAATTGGAAGTGTGGCCCTCCAAATGCGCCCTTGAGGAAGGAGGTGATAGGAAAATTTTCTAAGTGCTTGAAACTTGAAGCGCAAGGGGTGAAATGCGCCCAGCTCTGGAAGAAATTTTCTAAGTTTCAAAAATTGGAAGTAGAGGGGCCTAAATGCGCCCTAGCTTGGAGAGGGTGGAATTGAAAGTTCCTAAGTGATTGAAATTTGAAGTAAAGACCTTCAAATGCGCCTTGCTGGAAATGAAAGGACGCTTGAAGATTTTCTAAGTACTCAAAAGTGGAAGCTCACATGCTAAAATGCGCCCTAGTTTGAAGAGGGAAGCTAAAAATTTCTAAGTCATAAAAATTTGATGCTCCAAGGGTAAAATGCGCCCTTGACTTGGAGGGGGCCATGAAGAAATCTTTCAAAGTGCAAAAACTTGAAGTAGAGGGTCTTATTTGCACCCAAGGTAAAAGAGAGATCTTGAAAATTTTCTAAAATAGAAGTAACTCCCTCCAAAAGCGCCCAAGGAGAAGATGATATTGGAAATTTGTTTAAGTCCTCAAAACTTGAAGCTCAAGCACCTAAATGCGCCTTCACTTGGAGATGGATGATAAACTTTGCTAAGTGCTTCAAACTTGAAGCTCCCTGCCTCATTAGCGCCTTGACTCATAAGTGGACTCTTGAAAATTTCTAAGTATAAGAAGTTAGATTCTTATGTGCGCCCAGCTGGAAGATAAAGATTTGAAATTTCTTTAAGGCATCGAAATCAAAGTGAGAGGGGAAATTTAATATCTTAAGGACCATCATATGCGCCTTGATCTTGAGAAGAAGTGAAAAGGTTCTAAGTATTGAAAATTAAATGAAGACATGGTTATGTGCGCCCAAGTGATAAAGTGAAAGCTCTGCATGTGAAGTGCGCCCCCAATTAAAAGAAGGACCCATGATATGCGCCCTTGGAGGACATCAAGTGTTGAAAAGTTCGCAAGTTCAAAATTAAAAGAGGCCCCTATTGAATGCGCCCACTCAAAAGCATAAAAGAGGAAATTTCGACTAAGGCACAGGAAGTGAAAGTTGCCCCTCCTATTTGCTCCTGGAGTGAAACCGAAAGCTGGGCATGCCATAGGCGCTTCAGATCTAAACATCACAGCCACGCCTTAACTTGAAACTTTAAAATGCCATTTGCGCCCTTGTCTGTTAAGCGTTCAAAAGTGGAACCTCCAGTGGTCAAGTGCGCCTAGAAGGAAACCCCTCCATTTGCGCCCTAGTTAAGAAATGATGGCTGGAATATTTCTAAGGCGTGGGAATTAGAACTTCACACATTCAATATGCGCCTTAAAGGGAGAGTGACTCCAGATTTTTCTAAGTATTGTGATGCTCATCCTATGATTTGCGCCTAAGGCCAAAATGATTAAAAGATCAAAATGCGAAGACCAAAGTGTGATTTGCGCCTGGAGAGGGGAAGTGTTTAAAATGTTTTGAAAGGGAAAGCTTTGCCTGCCATTTGCGCCCAGGGAGGTTGAAGCTAAATTGAAAATTGTCTAAGTCACAAAATGAAACCTCTACATATTATTTGCGCCTTGCAAAGGGAAAAAGGCTGGAAAACTAATTAAGGCGTGGTGAAGTTGAGTATTCTTCTTCAGGTGCAATATGCGCCAAAGGTGGTGAGGTAAAATATTAAGGTAGTAAATAAAAAAAAATTCTCTAAAGCAAGTTGAATATTCCTCACCAAGTCTAAGATGCGCCCAAGTGCATGAAGTGTGAAATAAAAATACTAAAGGCGTTCGATGGATAATGAAGAATAAAGTGTGCTAGGCATTGATAATGTTCTCCATGATATGTGAAGTGCGCCTAAGGTGGAGGAATTTAAATGTTGAAGGCGTTGATGAATATCCTCCTTCACACGTGATAAAATATGGCTGGGGCTAAGGCGTGAAAATTTAAATGTCTTTTAAGTGTGAAATAAATACGAGGTGGTGAGTGAGAAATAAAATGTGCTAGGCGCCCTCATGAATTAATTTTATTTTTTTTCGAAGTTGATGAAATTTCCACCACTGGCAAAGGCATAAAAATTTCTAAGGCAAATTTTCAAAATGCAAGGTGATTTAAAATATTTTCTTCTTTAGAAAATACGCCTGGACATGAAGGTGATGAAGTTTTTCCTGAAGTCCGAGTGAAGTTGCCAGGCGAGGAGTCCGATGATGCTAGCTTCGCAGGGTTGACAAATGTTTCCAAGTCAAGGCAGGGAAATGCGCCTAGAGTTGAAAAAGTGAAATAAATTTGATGAGAAATTATTTTCTGAGGTTCAAAATTAAAAAAATTAAATAAACCCGTTCGTTGCATACCCATGAACTTGATGCGTTCTGAGAGAAATTCTCTTCTGGGTATCGAAGATTGTCGATGAGGAGTATATTTTAAAGTCTTCCATGCTTCGCTTCGGCCTTCAAGGTGAAGAATTTAATCAGTGCTCAAATTGTGAGTTTTCCTAAGGGAAATTTGAAAATTTTCTAAGGCAAAATGAAGAAAATGTGTTTTCAAGGTAAAATCCTCCAGACGATGAATCTGAAAGGAACTGCCTAGGTGAACTTGCTTAAATCCTTCGTGAAGATAGTCTTCCAGAGCCAGAGTTGAACGGAATTAAGTATCGGAGCCCCAAGTAGTGAAATGAATTTCTCAAAGATGAAGTTTGTCTAAGGCATGAACTTGAACACGAAGTTGGCTAGTGGGGGCGATGAACGCTTGGAAGTTAGAACGTGAAAATCAGGTAAGCAAGTTAAGATTATATTATGAAGTGTTCTAATGCTCTTCTCCTTGCTTGTTTTGCAGGAGGAACGCCAAGATCAAGCGGTGGTGACTTAAAGTGATGAAGGAAGAAATGCTGCAAGAAAATGGCCAAGTGTTGGGGCTCAAGTGACAAAGAAGGAGCGTTTTCAAAACTCAAGATGGAGAAAAGAGTGGAATTTCAAGCAAGGTCGAGGAACAACGTCAAGAAGAAGATCAAGAGCAGTTGAACCCCAGATTCTATCAAATTTTATTTGAGGAGTCAATCTTATAGATTCTTTTACCCTCCTCTAAGCAATCAACAGAATTGGCTGAATGCGAAGATCGAGAACAGTGTGAACACGTCTGCAAAAGGGAATCTTCTAGAAGGAATAATGGACATTATGGCTCATTTATTACCCCACTCTCTTTTGTGGCGGTTTTTAGGGCAAATCATGTTTAGGGCTGAGGTGGCACGATCTGGGCCATCCAGCCGATTGTAATCTGAGCCGTCCGTTGGACTTGGCCAGCTATATAAAGGGGGAGTCCCCCTCATTTGAACCTTCGGTAGACAATTCAGTAGACAGTAGAGAGGATTAGAATAGACATAGAATAGAGGGAAACCTTAGAAGTAGATTGACAGTGTAGTTGGAGGAGAAGGAAAGTTTTCCCTTTGAAAACTTTTGTAAGAGATTGTCGTGTAAAACTTTCATAATAAAAGATCTTTTCATTGATGGTGAAATTCATCTTTGTTATGGATAGCTAGCGAGGTTTCTTCATCCCTTCTACTTCAAGTAGCGTAGAATAGCGTAATTTCATTTCATGCATGTAGTAGATAGTAATTGTGGGGTGTGGTCTTCAATTTGAGCAAACTTCGTTTATCCATACCACTAGTGTGTTCGCTGATGGTGAATGTGCCTTGTGTGGTCAACTGGAATATCATGTACTTAACTTCGATCATGATTTGTATGTTTATATGCGTCGTTGTGATGGTATTTTCATGCTAAGTTGTGATATGAACATCTTGAACTACTCCTTTGAAGATTGCACCGGTTCTGTGGAGGCTGTCCGAAGCGAGGCAAAGCAGAGCCTGGTTGAAGCTTGTGAGAATTGATCGCCATGTCCACGCCTTAGAGTAGATTAGAGCTCTTTAAAACCTGCATTTTAAATTCAGTACTTTCAAGTTAGTTCAGGAAACAAGAACTTCATAGAGAAATCTTTCGAGCATTTGAATTCCTTTCTTCACTGCGAACATTCCGTAAGATCCCACTTGAAATACCGAGCCAATCACCTCAGAACCGGAGCCTATTATTTTGAAGACCTTGGAGTTGAGCATGAACTTTCTTGCAATCTTAGCATCGCGAATACTTTGATCAAGAGATAGGAAGCCGTTGCGCTTATACTGCGTTGGTGTAGTCTGAAAAACACATCAACAAGACTTTATAGCATATATGATAAGGAGATGCTCGCTATCATGCATGCCTTAGCAAAATTCAGCAGTACCTTGTTGGCAGCAAATTTTGCATCAAAACTGACCATAACAGTTTGAGACACTTCTTGGGGCAGCGAGATCTCAATGATCGTCAACAGAAGTGGGTCAGTAAATTGCAGGCATATGACTTTGATATCTCGTATATCAAAGGTACACAGAACATAGTAGCTGATGCTCTTTCACGTAGGCCATATTTGAGCTCTATGGTTCGTATTAGTGAGGATTGGAGGCATATGATTGTGGCAGAGTATGCCAAGGACACTTGGGCTTCCAGCATTGATGAGGGATCGACGGTTGATACCAGGTATACACTTGTGAATGATTTGATCATTTACAAGAACAGGATTTACTTGATCCCAGGTTCAGAGGTGAAGAACATAATCATGCGAGCCTTTCATGATGTATCGACTGTAGGACATCCCGGGTATTTCAAAACCTATAGACAGATACGGGAGAGATTCACATGGAAAGAACTCAAGGCAGATGTTCTTCAGTACGTGCGTGAGTGCCCTGTTTGTCAGTAGAACAAGCAGGAGAACACGTACCCGGCAGGTTTATTGTAGCCACTTCCGATTCCTAATAGGAAGTGGGAATGCTTGTCGATGGACTTCATTACGGGCTTACCTAAAGCCCAGGGGCGAGATTACATATATGTGGTTGTGGATCGACTGACGAAGTATGCCCACTTCTTTCTGATTACCACTACCTACACAGCTACACAGATAGCAGAGGTCTTCTTTCGTGAGGTTTTCAGATTACATGGGTTGCCTCGGAGCATCGTGAGCGACATGGATAGTCGGTTCTTGAGTCACTTCTGGCAGGAGGTATTTAGACTCTGTGGGACCGAGCTTACACTGAGCACCAGTTACCACCCGCAGACTGATGGGCAGACGAAGATTGTGAATAAGTGGGTGGAAGGTTACCTCCGAAATTATATTGCAGGGCAGCAGAAGGCATGGGTCAAGTGGATTCATTTGTGCGAGTATTTCTATAACACGACATTCCACATGACTATTCAGATGTCTCCTTTTATGGTGTTGTACGGGTATGAGGCGCCGAGTTTCCTAGATTTGCTATTGAGCGACAGTAGAGTGTCGAGTGCTGGAGACTTGTTGCAGGAGAGTCAGGATACTATGAAGGCTCTTAAGGAGAATATTGCCAAGGCACAGAATCAGCAAAAGCAGTATGCAGATCAGAAGAGGACGGAGAGGCATTTTGAGGTGGGTGACATGGTTTACCTCATGCTGCAGCCCTACCGTCAGTCCACTCTTAGGAAGAGTGGGTTAGAGAAGCTTAAGCCACGTTATTACGGTCCTTTCAGGATCCTGAGGCGAGTTGGAGAGGTGGCTTATGAGCTTGAGCTTCCAGCGAAGAGCAGGGTACACAATGTTTTTCATATATCACGCCTCAAGAAGGCGTTGGGACATCGTGTGGTACCGTCTGCAGTTCTACCTCCCTTAGATGATGAGGGAAAGCTGATTTTAGTACCTGAGTCTATCCTGGAGTACAGAGAGAGGTAGTTGCGTAGGAGGACTATCAGGGAATATCTAGTGAAATGGAGAGATTTGCCTGTTGAGGATGCTACCTGGGAGAGCGAGGATATTCTGCAGCATCCGGAGTTGAGATTGCTTGAGGACAAGCAATTTCAGGAGGGGCGGACTGTCATGTCCCCTTCTAGATGACATCTCTTAGAGCACAGGATTAGCCTATTATGCGACCCTCGTAGGCTGATGTAGAAACCCTAGTTTCCTCTGTTTCTCAAATCTGACTGTTTGTTAGTTTTTTCTGAAGTTTTTGATTTTTTTTGACATTTGGGGTTTTTGCATAAATAATGAAGAATGCGATTTTGCCAAGATTGAATAATAAATTCAAATAAAATCATATAGTTGCTAACAAGAAGCAAATAGCTAATGAATAGCTAACCAGTACGTTTATTGTGCTTTCCAAAACATTACAACACTGGATTTTTAACATGCATAAGGAAAATACAATAAATTTGCAATATTTAGAAGAACCTGATTTCAGCCGCCCTAGAGAATGAATGATATCTGTACGGCTATTTGAGGTGTATTCTCCCTCTGTTAGAAGTTGTCAAAAGACTCCAGATGCACAGGCGCCCTCAACTGTGAAGATGAAAAGCCTGAAAGTAAGGCGTTTGGTTTGCCCTTGAAGATCCGCCCTTTAATAGCTGGTACGGCCTGGTACTGTACAGTACGGCCCTGATATCAGCAGCAAATGATTAATAAATAGTACGGCTAGTCTCTGGATCTCCAGATTTGTAGTAAATATGCGCCTTAGTTAAATACTTCCTCTGTGAATGAAGTGCTAGTTGAAACCATGAAGATTGTACGGCCCAAATGAAGGTAGTACGGCCTGCAGCAAGTACGGCTGTGTACTGGTAACATTAGCAAATAAAATAAAATGTACGGCTCCTACTGTGATCTCCAGAATCTCAATAAAATGGTGCCTCAATGTAGCAAACTTTCCTGGATGAATATCTCTCTGAAACCCTGATGAAGAAAACTTCTGTGAAGCTCTGTAATTTCTTCTGGATGAAGAAATTCCTCTGCCTGGCAATAAATCAGGTGATATCTCACACCCTATGAATCGCTCACTGGAGATGGCTCGTTCTCCAATGTTTCGAGACTGAAACCCTAAAGCTTCCGTTCTCTGACGAAGTCTTGATCAATTTCCAATTCACAAATGTCATAATGGCTCAAAAAACAATGCAAAACCCCTTTATTCATTGAAAAGTGCGATTTCCTTAAAGATAGGGAATTTTAAATAATTCGAACTCTTTGCATTTAATTCTTCAATAGTCTCAGCTCAAATATTTTATAATAAATTAAATTGTCAATTTGGCCCCCTTCTGATGATGGCGACCCCCTCAAGTCAAAAATCACTTAAGTTATAATTAATTATTATAACTTTATATTATAATCTCCATGTAATTAATATTTAATTAATTTAATTAAATATTAATATCTCTCTCGTTAATCACCCGATGCCTAATCCGTCTGAAACTGACGAACACTGAAGTGATTCTGAACACTGCCAAATCCATACTGCTAAAAATAGCAGGGGTCCCACGCTGACTGCCAAGAACTGCTAAAAATAGCAACTTCTGCAAAAAGTGTCCGAACGAGCCCGAACGAAAGCCAATTGATCAAAACCTTACAATCTGGAGCTGAGCCAGGCTCCATCATGACCCTCTATCCAACCTATCAGCCTACGAGGGTCGCATAATAGGCTAACTCTTACGAACTCTGATGCTCGCCAAAAGTGGGGACATTACAGTCCGCCCTCCCTGAAATTGCTTGTCCCCAAGCAATCTCCACTGCAAAGAAACTCCAATCCTCGGGAGGCCCAAAAGAAAAACTGTGAAATGTCCCACACATCACGAACTGTCTCCTGTAGCATCAACAAAAACTCAACTGCGCAAGCTATCCCTGGATCCCAAACCCAGAGTGAAAGTCTATCGTGACTGTCATCCTCAGGCTGCCACTGAGCTCTACTGCCTCCAACTTCTCCATGCTGAGAATAGTGAAGTATCCCAATGGAACCCATCCAATACTCGGTGCCAAAGCTGTCGCCACCGGGATCCCAATACAATATGAATTCACATCCGCCTGTCATATAGAGATAAGAACTTCTAGAAGCATCTGCTACACCGAATCTCTCCCTGTCCTCTACTAAACCCTCATGGATGTGATAACTGACCAAGCCATCATGCCAACAAACACCATAGTCGCCCTGTAACCATGTACCCGTAAGATAAATCTGCGACATAGAAGTAGCAAGCCCTATCAAAAGCATATCAGCATGATGGATAACTGACTGCTGCCCCTGCAAGTAATTCCCCACAAACAACTGAGTCAAGTACTTGCAGCCGCTAATCCCATCTTGTGAAGATGGTAACTCTGCACACAGTAATGAATTACTCCCCTCGACTGCACCAAGAGAATCACCCTGTGCACAAGAATTGTGCATCGAGTACGAATCATGTACAGGTGGATCAAAGGAAAAACTATAAGCACTCCTCACCGTGTACACCCCATTAAACTCCTCTGTGAGTCTTGTTTGGAATCGCGATGCACTAGAACAATCCCAAACACTACGATTATCACCCAACCCAGAACTAGTATCAAGAGTACGATCAGCTTCCAACTCGAAGAGTGGGTTATCATAGATCAAACCACCATCAAATTCAAATAATGGATTATTCACAAACTGCACAATCACTCCATACTGATCTGAATCATCCATCTCTGAATCGCTAGAATAATAAATTTAATTGTACTCCTGACTTGGTCAACCAGCTGCCGATCATAGTCAACTGCATCGAATGAAATGATTGATTTGCTTCCAGGAGAGGGAAACAAATCAATATAAGAACCAATCTCCCAACTGGATGAGACTCTGGATATCTTCTGTGAAGATGGACAAGTGTCGAGGGTTGTCACACAACTCTCTAGTGAATCAACAACCATGTCACAGGAACTATCAATGATCTGCCTTGCATCACCTGTCATGGGACTAATCTCAAGAGAACCTGGTGCAACGCGTGGCTCACTGCAATTCTCCACCAGTGCACTCATCCCATCTGTATCATCTGCACCTGTGACTGTGATGGATGTAACCACATCCTCAACATATCCCTCACTGCTATGAACCATGGGTGTATACTCCTCACCAACCGCTGCCATGGAAATCTGAACTATATCCAAAGGTGGTGAAGATTGTGCTAAACTCAACGCCATGGTAAGCTTCTCAATCTGTAACTGTGACTCTTGAAGAGCCAACTGGGTGCTCTGCAATGAGTCCATAGTCACCTCAA
>VDFB02158014.1:0-13753 GCA_007258455.2 Sequoia sempervirens | reverse complement strand
TCAAATTCCATAACTCCCTCCAAGAAAAGGGACGCCTAAACTCCTTTTGAAATAATTTAAATTTGAAAACCACTTTATTCCACCTCAATAAGGCGTCGAAACTTCAAGGCACAAAATAACATTATAAAATATCATTTATCTTCTCCATGAGGCGTCCACCCTTTATGACCACCTTCTAACACAACTTGAAGTCATTTCATTAGGCCAAGGGGTCAATTTAAAAACATAACATTAATGCCTTGAATTAACTAATTTCTCCAAATATTGCTCTTAAAGGCCAAAACCAAAACCACATAACTGCTCCAACAAGAAAGGAAACTCACTGAAGTGCTGTCAACTGAAACATTGCCAAATATAAAACTTACTAAAAATAGTAAATTCTGAGAAATGCCCAAAAAACTGTAAGAGTCTCGGTGACTCTTTGCCCAAACCCTAACTGTAAATGTTGTTTTTTTGCAAGTTTTGTGTATTTTGTATTTTTTTTTGAGGTTTTTGATAATAAACAAGAAGCTGCAATTTTATCTAAAATTGCTTAAAAAATTCATAATAAAATCTAAGGCAATGAATATGCTTGGAAAATGCTCAGAATACATAGGCGCATCAATTTATCAAGTTTCCAGAGCTTTTACAATAACAAAAATTGAACAACGAATGAAATATGATTTTATTTTAAAGGAACCTGATTGCTGTTGCAGCAGTATGAAAGAATGAAGAAGATGGTGCGGCTAACATGAATCTCCGAGCACAGTCAAGAGAAATCTCTAGATAACCTAGGCGCACTGAATCCCTCTGCCAGAGACTGAAGATGAAGGGATTTCTTTCTGAAAAAGAGAAGTACGACCCTACAAGGACAGAACTGTACGGCCCAGCAGCAATGATGAATATGGTACGACTTTATTGAAAATAGTGCCAGATCCCTGTGAAAAGAACTCTGTGAAGTCGCCTCAAATCACTGATGATTAATCTCTGTAAAACCCTGCCTAAATCGATCAATAAGCTCAAATTGTAACCTCTGTGTGAAGTCACCAAGTAGACAAGCTTCAACTGGTATTGCACAGTCTCAGTATGCCAGATTTTGAAGAGGTATCGTTCTCCAAAATCGTTTGTCTGCTGAAACCATAGGTTTTGCAAACTTCAATGCTCAGAGCAAATAGAAGACAAATTGAATAATCAAATCATAAGAGTTCGATTTGTCTTTTCCTGTGAATATATAGTTTCCTTCAAAAATTCGACCCAAGACCTTCTTTTAATAATCATTTAATAAAATGATTAAATACGCCCTTGACTTAGGAGAAATACATTAAATAATTGGCGCCCATCATTTAAATGAATAATCATTTATTCATTATATTAATTTTTTCACTTTATTATAAAGCATAATAAATACTTTATAATGCGCCCTTTAAATTAAATATTTAAATAATTAATAAAGTGACTTTAATATAAAGTCAAAAATATTAATTATTCATTAAACCATTAAATACTCCATTATTTCTCCATCTGACCGTCAAACTGATGAACTGGGTTTACTTCAGCTAAATACCGAATCCGTGCTCTACTCCAAATAGTGTGCTCTTTCCGCTTCGCCTAACTTAAAATAGAAAGTTCCCCGGAAACCACTTCAGGGATTCTCGCAGCGTCTAACCTGAAGTAACCGGGTAACAATGAAGCTCCGTAACACTGCAACCGCCAATTGATCCTTCACATCAATACCTACGAGGATCGGGAATAATAGGCTAACCACATATCCAAATAAGTACGACTAGATGGGGACATCACAGCCCTCAAATTGCTTTTTTCTCAAGCAATCTCAACTCGATGTCAGAAATCTCCTCGAATTCTATGTAGCATCCTCAATCGCAATTCCTCTTAACTTGACTTATATTCTCGACACCTCGGCCGGTGTCTCTCTCTCATCTCTCGAGGGATGGCCTCGTGTACTAGTATCAATTTCCCTTTCGCCATCAAGGGTGCGGCAGAATCGCGAGGGTATCACATGCCGCACTCCATCGCCTTTTAGGCTTTGTGAAACGTGGAAACACATCAGAACCCTCGCGACCACGGGTAAACTAACCATAAGCTACCTCGCCCACTCGTCTGACAACACGAAATGGACCATAGTAACGAGGCTTCAGCTTCTCTTCCCCACTCTTCCGCAGAGTAGACTGACGATACGGCTGCAACATAAGGTACACCATATCACCCACATCAAAGGAACGCTCAACCCTCTTCTGATCAGCATACTGCTTCTGCTGATTCTGTGCCTGCTGGATATTGTCTATGAGAGACCTCAAAATGTCCTGCTGACTCTGTATCATATCCCCTGCACTCGGCACTCTGCTATCACTCAATATCAGGTCCAAAAGGTTGGGCGCCTCATACCCATATAAAGCCATGAAGGGTGTCATCTGTATCGTCATGTGGTGAGTCGAGTTATAACAATACTCGCAGAGATATATCCACCTCACCCAAGCTCTCTGCTGTCCAGCTATGTAATTGCGTAACCTTCCACCCACTTATTGACAATCTCTGTCTGCCCATCCGTCTGCGGATGGTAGCTGGTACTCGATGTCAGTTCGGTCCCACAAAGCCTGAACAACTCCTGCCAAAAGTTGCTCATGAACCGACTGTCTCTATCGCTGACTATCGTCCGAGGCAACCCATGCAACCGGAATACCTCTCTGAAGAAAAGCTCTGCAGTCTGCGATGCTGTGAATGTAGTAGTAATCGGGAAGAAGTGTGCATATTTAGTCAACCGATCAACCACTACGTAGATGCAATCTTTACCTTGGGCTTTCGGCAAACCCGTGATAAAGTCCATCGATAAACACTCCCACTTCCTGTTAGGTATAGGAAGTGGCTGGAGCAATCCAGCAGGATAAGTGTGCTCCTGCTTGTTCTGCTGGCAAACAGAACACTCTCGAACATACTGTAGGACATCAGTTTTCAGCCCTTTCCAAGTAAACCGTTCCCGAACCATTTTATATGTCTTGTAGTACCCGGGATGGCCCGCCATAGGAAGATCATGAAAGGCTCTCAAAACTGTATCCCTCACCTCAAAGCCAGGAATCAGAAAAATCCGCCCCTTGTAAATGATCAAGTCATCTACAATTAGTGTAACACCTCGCTATCCGCCGTCTCTGCCAACAATGCTAGAAGCCCATGGGTTCTAGTATACCGCGAATAACTGGATGCCTCCAATCCTCCAGATCTGTACATGGCATTCCCAATCAGGTCTACGACAAGGCCAGCCTACAACATTCTCGCTTCCTTTAATGAAGGTGATATCAAAAGTCATACAACCGCAGCTTGCTGGACCCATTTTTTGCTGTCTTCATTCGTGTCTCGCTGTCCAAGGAAGTACCGTGCTATTATGGTCTGCATTTAACAATCAATTTGCTTTTCGTCACTAAGTATTGTTCAACTTAGCCAAAGCATGCATAACGGGCTAACATCTTCCTTGTCGTGAAATGTCGTAACCTCTCAGACCCCTAAGCTTCCTGCTCTCAAAAGCAATAGGGTGCCTCTCCTGCATCAAAACAGCACCAATGCCCTCTCCTGAAGCATCGCAAAACAAATCAAATGACTTTCGTAAAGTCAGGTAATGCTAGCACTGGACACAAAGTCATGATCACCTTAAACTGTCAAAGCACTCCTGCGCTTGTGGTGACCAAGTAAAAGCCCCCTTCTTTGTCAAATCAGTAAGGGGTGCGGCGTGACGTGAGAACCCACTAACAAATCTCCTGTAAAAAGCACACAACCCAATGAAGCCTCTGAGCTGCGTAAGGTTCTCGGGTACCGGCCACTCGACTATAGCTCGAACCTTTTCAGGGTCCATACTCACTCCCTTGGCACTGATGATGTGCCCCAGATACAACAACTCCTCCATACCGAGCTCACACTTAGATTCCTTGGCATAGAAAGACTCATCAGCCAAGATCCCCAAAACTGCGTCTAAGTGAGCCAAATGCTCCTCCCATGACCTGTTATATACCAGAATGTCGTCGAAGAAGACCAGTACAAATCTCCGCAGCTGAGAACTGAAAACCCTGTTCATAGTAGCTTGAAAGGTGGCAGGTGCATTGGTTAGACCGAAGGGCATAACCAAGAACTCGAAGTGACCACAATGACACCTGAAAGTGGTTTTCTCAATATCCTGCTCCCTCATCTGAATCTGGTGGTACCCGGACCTCAAATAAATCTTCGTGAAGAAGATAGCACCGTGTAACTCATCAATCAACTCATCGATGCGTGGTATAGGGTACCTATTCTTAATTGTCCTCTTGTTGAGCTGTCGGTAGTCTATGCACATCTGAAGTGATCCATCCTTCTTCACCAATACAACCGATGAAGCAAAAGGTGACTTGCTAGGTCTAATGTGTCCCATAGCTAACAACTCATTGATGGTCTTCTCTATCTCATCCTTGAGTCGTTTCGGATGCCTGTAGGGTGTGATCATAACGGGCTTTGCGCCCTCCTCCAACTCAATGATATGCTCCGTGCCTCTGTCTGGAGGTCTACTAGGTGGAATGTCACTAAACACTTTGGAGTGTTTAGTCCTCAATATCTGAATGTTGGGGTGGTACTCACCCTTCTGCTGCTCCTGCTGGGTTGGCATCAACATGCACTCTGTTGCCCAGTCAACCATATCATGACGAATGAGTCTCTCCATCCGCTTGAATGAAACCATCCTCAGATTACTGTCTCGAATAGCCTTGATGACATGAGGTCTCCCGTCAACCTTAAACTTCATCTCCATGTCTCGCAAATTGAGTGTGAACTCACCCAAATCGTGCAACCATGCCATCCCTAACACCACATTAGTATCTCCCATATTAACAACATAGAATTCAGTCTTGAACTCATAGTTGTTCAGTCGCATCGGAAGATCAGTAATCTTTCGGTCACATTTGAGGGTGTACCCATCCGCCACCTTGACTCGGATACCCTCAAACTCCTCTGTCTGAATACCTCATCTCTCTACCAACCGTGCATCAATGAAATTATGTGTGGCACCCGTGTCCAATAACGTGATCACCTTCTGACCTGCTAGAAGCCCACAAAGCCTAAATGACCCATCTCTCTGAAGGCTAGTCAAGTGTGCTTCCTGTAGCTTCCTTCCTCCTTCGTTTTCACCCTCATTTTCGGACCTGTCATCATCTGAATGCTCAGAATCAGCTTGCTGGTCTGACAGATCAGATTGCTCTTCGCCCTCATAAAACCATTCCATTTGATTATTTTTGACCTTGGGACGAAGTGGGCATACATCCTTTTCATCGTAGGGTGCCTTGCACCAGAAACACAACTTTTTCTTCCACAAGTCGTTCAGTGTTTCTTTGTCAAAGGGTGGTGCATTCTGTCTCTTAGGATCCAGTTGATCCCTCCTCTTGTCAAAGGGTCTATTCCTATCAAAAGACCTATTAGGCCTCGTGTAGGGTGTCGAACCTGAAGTGAACTTGCTGCGAGGTGCTGCAAGCTCCATGTTCCGCGCCTTCCTCATGGCTTCCTGAAGGGTAGGAGGATCAAATGCCTTGACCCAACCTCTCATAGGCTCTGTCAACCCCTCGACGAAGAGTATAACAAGTCTTCGCTCTGAAATGCCTGTCACCATGACTGCAACCTTCTGAAACTCACTGACATACGCATCCAAGCTACCTGTCTGTTTGAGCTGAGCTAGCTCTTTGAAGTAGAGTTCTGGATCTTTCTTATCAAAACGCTCTATGAGCCTGCTAGTGAACTCCTGATAGGTAGTAACTGCATGATGGCCAAGTGTGTACATGCTGTGATGCCACCAATCATGCGCAAGTCCATCAAGATGCAAAGTAGCAAACTTAATGGCCTCGTCCTCCTGCATAGGCCTCAGTGATAGATAGTTGTCCAATTTCTGGACCCAAGACCTCGCTGACGTCTTATCAGACCCATCAAAATATGGCAAGGTGATCTTGCTAACTGCATACTGCAAATCCCTGTTCACTTGTGGCAGTGGCTGCTGATGCTGAGGAGCTCTACGGTCAAATCTGCCTCCTCCTCTAGGTTTATGAACATCCATAAACTCATGAAAAGATAGTGCCTGCCTGATCTCAGGTGCCAATGATAGGTATTCACCATGAAATCTAGTCACATCTGCTACTGACATACCATTATGCGGCTGAAACTCCTGGTGATGCCCCTGCTGCTCTGCCCCCGGAGTCGGAGGTGGGGTCTCTCTGGGTAAGAATGTAGGCTGTCCAGGCCTACGCTCATGGTAGATCGGTGATGGCTGTCGTGGTGCTGATGCCAAAGGCTGGTCCACTCCTATAGTCCTGCTCGACTGTCTGATCTGAATATAATGTGGCTATGACGGAGTACACTGCCTAATAGTTCCCATCAACTGGGACATCATGTCCATCATGTTATCATGCCTGCGTCTGAACTCCTCATCAGTAATGTCGCCCTCTACATGTGCTTTCCCTGAATCCCTAAGTGTCTCTGTAGGAATCTCACGGTCTGCCATCAGGGTTGCAACACTGTTCTCGCTGCTGTTGGAGCTAGATCTGTGAATACCCAATACTCCTAACGCTGTCTCACCTTCAGGAATAGGTGGACCTGTCCAATCCTCGGCTCTACTTGTTCCTGTACCCTTGGTATAATGAATAATGTCTCTACTCATGAAAAAGCAACCCAAAAAGCACTCTGTATTCTGAAAAAGCAACTGAAAAAGCACAGGATGGCAGGAAATCTGTGCTCTGATACCACTGTAAGAGTCCCGGTGACTCTCTGCCCAAACCCTAACTGTAAATCCTGTTTTTTTGCAAGTTTTGTGTATTTTGTATTTTTTTTTAGGTTTTTGATAATAAACAAGAAGCTGCGATTTTATCTAAAATTGCTTAAAAAATTCATAATAAAATCTAAGGCAATGAATATGCTTGGAAAATGCTCAGAATACATAGGCGCATCAATTTATCAAGTTTCTAGAGCTTTTACAATAACAAAAATTGAACAACGAATGAAATATGATTTTATTTTAAAGGAACCTGATTGCTGTTGCAGCAGTATGAAAGAATGAAGAAGATGGTGCGGCTAACATGAATCTCCGAGCACAGTCAAGAGAAATCTCCAGATAACCTAGGTGCACTGAATCCCTTTGCCAGAGACTGAAGATGAAGGGATTTCTTTCTGAAAAAGAGAAGTACGGCCCTGCAAGGACAGAACTGTACGGCCCAGCAACAATGATGAATATGGTACGACTTTATTGAAAATAGTGCCAGATCCCTGTGAAAAGAACTCTATGAAGTCGCCTCAAATCACTGATGATTAATCTCTGTAAAACCCTACCTGAATCGATCAATAAGCTCAAATTGTAACCTCTGTGTGAAGTCACCAAGTAGACAAGCTTCAACTGGTATTGCACAGTCTCAGTATGCCAGATTTTGAAGAGGTATCGTTCTCCAAAATCGTTCGTCTGCTGAAACCATAGGTTTTGCAAACTTCAATGCTCAGAGCAAATAGAAGACAAATTGAATAATCAAATCATAAGAGTTCGATTTGTCTTTTCCTGTGAATATATAGTTTCCTTCAAAAATTCGACCCAAGACCTTTTAATAATCATTTAATAAAATGATTAAATACGCCTTTGACTTAGGAGAAATACATTAAATAATTGGCGCCCATCATTTAAATGAATAATCACTTATTCATTATATTAATTTTTTCACTTTATTATAAAGTATAATAAATACTTTATAATGCGCCCTTTAAATTAAATATTTAAATAATTAATAAAGTGACTTTAATATAAAGTCAAAAATATTAATTATTCATTAAACCATTAAATACTCCATTATTTCTCCATCTGACCGTCAAACTGATGAATTGGGTCGACTCTGAGCTAAACAGCTGAACCAGGTACCCTACCCAAAATAGCAGCTTCCGCCTGTGCAACTTTCTAAAAATAGAAAGTCTCTGAAAAACCACTCTGAGGGATTGTGCGAAGGCCCAACCTGAAACAACTGCAACAATGAAGCTCCAGAACACTGGGTAACCGCCTCAATTGATCCTCTGCACACATCTGTCAGCCTACGAAGATCGAAATAATAGGCTAACCACATATCCAGCTGCGCTGACTAGGATGGGGACATCACAAAAACCTCCAACAAAGGAAACCTTGATTTCACCTCAACGAGCCTACGGACCTCCGAAATAGGCTGATGAGCCACTTAACTGATCACTAGTGAGAAGGGGACATACAATTATGGAATACTTCTTTGCCCTCTAATGTCTCCAAAACAGTTATGAATATTTTGTAAAAGCTGCCATTTTACTTCAATCCATTAATAATTTTATCAAGAAGAAAAAAGTGGACAGATTTCCTAACAAATTCCTATATCCAATGTAAGGTTAAGGGAGACCAAAAAAACAAACAGATAAATTCTAGGAACATTATGAACAAGATGTAAACATTGAAATGAATACAGTACTTAAAACAACTTGTAAACTTAGATGCTTTGCAAAACTAAATTTCTTTTAAGGATAATTGGAATAAAAGAAACCCTTACAGGATCATTCAAGCGAATATGCTGGAGTTTATCAATGCTCTCTTCAACTCGTCTCTTCACCAAAGCTGAATGGAAACAAGAGAAAAAGAACATAAGAGCAAAATAAATAGTTGTATTATTTCATGTAAGTTTGCACAACTTGTGATACACTGCAAGAATGCTAATTGTAAATTTGATTAATGCAAAGTATGATAGATTTATTTTCAAATCCTATTGCTCTTTGTAAATATCTTTATTTGTAGGGAATGTAGATATTTCTGTGCTTCTGGTCTTGAATTTGTAAGAATAAACCTTCTCCATATTCTATTTTAAATAACTATTTCCAACAATGATCATCTCTTCATAGCTTTAAACAGTTCACTATATCAACTGACTATTCTATGGAAACAACTAATCCCAAAAGCATTGTTTACAACTTTACAATAAAAATTATTGAAATTTTGAATAGAATGGCAGGGCAAAACTTACAGTATAAACTTGTAAACTTCATACAACAGATTCCATTGACATCCCAAGTCCAAGACATGAGCAACACAAACCCATATTCAATAGTTAATTTAAACCATAAAAACACAATTGGTCAGTTTCCAGACTTTCTCCTATGATCCAAGTACAGCAGATGAGGAGGATTCTATTGTATGCTCACCTGTTTTCGATCATTTAAGATTTCACTATACCTTGCAGTGTCAATTGGTTCCGCAAAATGGAAATAAATTCGCTCAATGGAAGGTACTGGAAACAGGCTGCAACCTCAAGCAAAATGTAAGTATCTAGGGAATCTGTTCCATAAATTTGTGTCCCAAGATGTAACCACATAAGGTAAAATGCATGCAAAATACAAGTGATTACCAAACATGATTTCTCATCTAGGCAAACATTGGCAAAATTACCATGTAGATCACACATCTTATGTACTCTTTTTTTTTTAAAGAAGCATTACATGTTGCCCAAAAGCATTTCTTTTATTATTTTAGTCATTTGAATGCAAACAATACAATATGCTAAAATACATTTCTTTCAGTATTACTATTGTTTGATGTTACATTTCATTTTATCTATTTATGGTTCAATGTGTAGAGAATATATTGATGTCATTTCTAAACATAATCTTGCCCACACAATCATATGCAGAAAGAAAGAATATTGTGCCAATATAACATAAAATGGACATCCACTACAGTAAATTTAAGTTTAGAATTGTTGTTCTCACTGAAAATGCTATGGCCTAAGAACCTTGACAGCGTAAGATAATTTACATGACACCTTATGGTCTCACAATGAGGTCTTCCAAACAAACACCAATAATAACATTTACTGTCCAAACATGATCAAAGCAGTCATAAGCTTGAGAGTATATTCAGCAACAATAAAAAAATACAAGGATAAAAAGAATCATGGATTCTAAACCAATAAAACATAAATAAAAAAGGTTAATTCATTCAAACCTAGAACATATAATCCAAGCGTATACAGAAATATCCGTGTGAGGGAAAGTCCCCTCAATGAAACATGAAATACATGAAGATTAATGTTTGAGACAGAGACAAGAAACCAATATTGTCACATGTTTGCAGCAGAGATTGGACCACAAGAAACAATAAACACATCCACCACTATGGGAGGATCAATGTATGATCTTACACTCATCCACCAGTATGGAAGGATTGACATATGATTTTACAATCATCCACTAGTATGGAAGGATGAACATATTATTTGATAATTCATGTAAGGGAATGCTCTAGGCTAAGGAGGTGAAGCCAGACAAACTTATGAGGAAGTAGGTTACTCCTCAATGAACCTCTAAAGGTAGAGAAAAATATGTTAATGTGTAACTGTCCCATGACTGAAGGTGCAGACAAAGGGAACTAGAAGGTCCTTGACATAAAAACAAATAATCTCCGTAATATCTAGAATGAGAGCAAGTGGGACGGGGCACTCTAGGTTAAGATAAAAATGGTTTAATTAGTACATGCCACTTCTGCAAATGAACAATATCCAAAGTGCAATAATGCCTCCAACATCTATGCTATGTTGGAATGTAATAAGCCTACTCCAATTTGGTATACAATTTTTTAAAATTTTCTAACCAAATGAGTGTCTGGGCATTTCATCAACAGTTGGCATACTACTATTTTGAACTTTTCCCAATTTGTTCCAATGAAACTTCAAGATTCAACATAATTTACATATTGAACTTGCATGGACATTGAATCCAGATTTAAAATGGCTCAACATAGAAGTGCACAGAATAATAAAACTGAATATTACTAAATGCTGGTAAGAATATTAATCTAAGATGCACAGTGTTAAAGATTACAATATTCTCGAAATGCCAGCACTATATTTCTGACCTGAGATTTTGTTACAATGTCCTCACGATACTTCCCAGAATCCTCCTCAAGTAGCTCGACTACAACTGATATTACCAACAACTCGTATTACTTGTTCGACGTCTCATAAGGTTTGAATTAGTATTACATGTTCCTTTCACCACAAAACTCCACGTCATCCTCCACAAGCTGACGGGATTACTTGGCACCTTTCCACGTTTATTAGTCTCTAGTCACTGAGGGTAAACACTGCTTAATTTGAGGCGGCTATGATGATATTAGTCACTCCCATAAAGAACCGTGTGCCACGTTATACTTGCATATGATCTCACAAAAATGACATCTGAAAATTATGGGCACGCTCCAAGAATAACTTTTTTCACCCTTTAATATATTCATACTCCCGATTCTCATAAAATATTGGCCTCTTCTATATCTCCAATCTGCAGGGCCTAAAAGTGTCTCGTATATCTCCTTCAGCGGCTTGACCATTCACAATGAATTTGGCTTCCATTTATCAAACGACTTCTATATATCCTCCAATGAATTTGAATCCTCACAAACTTCAAGGATTTTTGATGTTAGCAAGTAGTGATAATGCCAATTTGCAAGTGCGTTTCCCTTTAATTCCTTATATGAGAAATACTTTCCCCTCCATTTTCTTGTCCCTATTATTGTGTTGTGGTGTCTTCAATAACTGGGCGGCAACTAGAAGTCACGACTTCTTTTCTTAAGGCGACAGTATCTTCTTATCTAAATTATCATATATCCTCCATAATGCGCTAATCTCCCAGTTTGAATCTTTTCTTTAATTTAGCCGATGAATAATAAAGAAGAGGAGGCTTCAATGAGGAGGAAGAACAACGCTTGGAGATATTAAACCTCTTTTTATTCAACGATTCCCTACTAAAATTCACGGCTTATTGAACATTTCTTCAGCATCGACTAATTTCCAATTTCCCGACTCTTCAATTTTATGATGCAACATACACACCCAATTACTCCACGGAAGACTATGATAAAGTGCCAAGAGCTTATTTACTTCCATTGATTATCTTTCGCTGAGTCATGTTTTCATACTGCGGCGGAATGAGTAACTTCATCCAGTGTAGAATCAAACCAGAAGTTGATACCAAAACACGACTTGGAAGACTTGGAAACGTCTCTCCTTAAATAATCCAAGAATTCCTGTCGTCATGCCACATTAGTCTCTTTGTTGTGATTCCTTAGAAGGAATTAGACTTATGAATATGCTGCTCTGTATAAACACAACATTTCCTGAAGTCCCACTTAACCAACACCGACAAGGAAGTATTACGCTGTCCAGAATTATGAACTGGTGCGTATCTTTTCCATAGTCCCGAGACTCGCCCGGAAGCGCCCGGACGCGGCGAGTCACGCTCCGCGCAGACCTGGCCGCGTCTTGGGAGTGTTGGCGCGGACGCGGCTGCATCCAGGCCGGACTCGCCGAACGCGCCGGACGCGTAGCGTCCAGGAGAGTCCCAACCCCTGGATGCAGCCGGCGCAGCCAAGGCCAAAATAAAACATAAACTTAAAGTTTTTTGATATTTTTTTTTGAGTTATATTATCTCCTTAGCCTTAAAAGCAACCTCATTTCATTCATTTGGAAAAATAGGAGGAGAAGAGAGCGTTGTGAAGAAAAATAGGAGGAGAAGAGAGGGCAATCGGCAAGTTGTTGAAGACAAATCCAGGGTCATAAATCATTTGGGGAGCTTCATACTAGCAAGGAGGTGCATTGAGAGCTCATTACCACTGATTGGGAGGAGTTTGCATTGCATTCCAAGCCAAATCTAAGAGGTAAGTTTGATTTTAATTGATTTTTTTGGTGTTTTTTTAACAAATAATTCATTGTAATTTGTAAAATCATTGGTTTTTTGAGTTTGCATATTTTTTTTACAAACCCTACTTGCAACTTAAATAATTTGAGAAACCCTACTTTTGTAGCCACATTCATTTGCAAATCAAACCATATTATTATTTTCACAATGTCTCAAACCCCAATCAGAAAAGACCCTGCTTGGAAACATGCTGAAATCTTTCCCCGAATGAAAAGAGGAGACGCCAAATGTTTCTACTGCAAAACAATATATCATGGAGGCATAAATAGATTAAAATACCATCTTGCACGCATACCCGCCCATGATGCAGTGGGTTGCCCTAGAGCACCTCCTGAGGTTGTTCGTGAAGTGCAGGTGCAATTAGAAACTTTTGAAATGCAAAAGGAAATGAAAAAGAAACGAAAAAGAAACAGAAGCAGGATTTGGTGAGTGTTGGAGTTGGATAGGGACTTGGTGCTGTTGGAGATGCTTCTTCCATGCCTCCATACTGTCCTGGTGCTAGTGCTTTTGTTTCTGCATCAGCTATGCCTATGCGTACTCCTAGTGCTGGTGGCGCTGCTATTGCTAGTGGTAGTGGCAGTATTAGCATTGGCCCTAGAGTTCGTAAATCTAGGGTGGACTCATATTTTGTACCACACACTACTCCTGGTTCCCAACCGTCGCTTGAGAGCATGGGTTGGAACAAGGACGCACATGATGCAACAAAAAAGACAATTGCAGACTTTTGGTACTACTGCACCATTCCCTTCCATGTAGCCAGGTAATTCTTTTTCGTTTAATTATTTTAAAATTTATATTTAAATTTTAGAATCTAGATGTATCTCATTATCAAATTCAAATTTAAAGTTAAAAACTTAAAACTTTTCATTTTACAATACTTATGTAACTTACTAATTTATTTATGACATGTTTTAGGTCACCTTTCTGGAAAAACATGGTTGATGCCATAACCATATGTATGGGTTCAAAGCCCCTAGTAAAATGAATTTAAAGGGCCCACTTTGACTCCTCGTATGTGATGTGAAAG
>VDFB02158013.1:0-15496 GCA_007258455.2 Sequoia sempervirens | reverse complement strand
CTTCTAGAAGGGTCACATATAGCCTTATGTTTTCGATCATAATTATATGCAAGCGATTTCACTAATTCTGCATTTACAAAAATATTAGGGCACACCAGTTTCCCTACATTCAACTTCCATGGGTTATAGACTAGTTCAAAGTGATTTCTCCTATGATAGTGAAAATTGAAAATTTCATACCCTCTTATGGCAGTTCAGACATCACCTATGAACTTGCCTTTATCTTCTAACTTGTCAATTTCTGCCCTAAGTTGTGTGGAACTCCTAGCTTTAGGCCCCAAGCCAGGTAACTGATCAATAAGGTCTTGATTCAACCTCCTTTTGGTGCCCTCATGCCCTATATCAACCTTTTGTTTCTTTCCTTTTGATAGACTACTCTCACCAGGCTTTCTACCCTTACCCTTTCCTAAACCAGAAGACTCCATTCTCAAGCTTACAGAATCAAAATGTGAACAAACCGAGAAGCAATTACTTACAGTATTCTACTTTAGCTCCTTAGGCTGAGAAAAATCTTAGTTCTCTATTCAGTATGCCAATTCACCCATAATCAATTCAAAACTGAAGAATTGATTAAAACTTTACTGTTATATCCTGTCATGCCATTAATGAAGCACAAATGAAGACCCATTTGAAAGTGGCACTGTCATATCAAACGTCTTGTCGGTGAGAGATTTTCAAATCTGGGGTGAAGTCCTTTTTGCAACATTTATTTATCCTTTCGCCAAGACATTATACACTCATATTAACACTTGGAATCAAAATGATGACTATCGCTTCTTTTTTTTCATGTTGCTATAACAATTCTGTGTCGGGGAGATGTTACATAGACTTCATAGTGTCATACCGATATGCATTCTTCAAATCATTTTCCAATCACTTAGACAAAATCACCCTTTCACCGATGAAATTTCATTTCGGTGTGACCACCAAGTTTTCTCACCAAAGAAATAAACCCTACAAATGAAACAATACCTTCGGCAAGACAATGAACCTTCTGGAGGACTCATACTAACACTAAATTTCTGGCCGAATCCATTCCTCTAGATTACTTCATTTGGCAAGACTCACCCTAAAATATTTTGTTGGTACAACATTCAAACTTCAGTGAAACTTACGCCAAAGAGTTCTTCTCCTGGTGATTCACATCACTTGTCGGCATATCTTTTAAATTGGCAAGACACCATAGCTATACTCGATAGCCTTTTGAATCCCCTACACCTTATCGGCAAGACCCAACACCTTCATTAAGACATTTTCCCGACATACTTTAGTCTTACCGATATACTTCCTCATGTGCCAGTCAGTGAAACACATAGTATTCGCCATGACTTCTCAACAATACCAATCATTTTGGTAGAAATGACCCTTATTACATGCTAATTAGTAAGACAAATTGAACTCGCCGTGACATTACGACAATGGCCCAACTTATGCATATATATTTTTTCTATATGCTGATCGGCAAGAAAAAATACTTCGCTATGACTTTACCCCGAAACGCCTCCTTTGCCGATATGAATCTTCACAGTCACCGAAACAAAAGAAAAGTCCTACCGATAGTCTACAATAAATACATGTTAGTGAAAATATAGGTCGGGGAGACTTTTACTATGTCTTGCCGATATGGGTCTTTTAATGAAATATGAAGGACTAGATGGATTCAAATGTGTCACATGACAGAAAATAAGCAAGACAATACAAAGAGGGAATTTTATGCTTATGATGAGGACTCAATGCTGGAAACTCTTGAATGCAACAGACTATAAAAATTTCAAAATTTTACAGTTCTAACAGTGGCTCCATCTGGGGATGAATGATAGTAAAATCATTGCAAGGATTCAGATTTCTGGGTGAGCAGACCAAACTCAAAGTGATGGAACATGCGAGCATGATGGAACAGATGGAAATGGAAATGAATGAGACCTTATACTACTGTACATAGAAAAAAAATTATTGAAAAAAGGAAAATCAGGATTGTCCATGTACTTGTAAGTCCTGTTCCTTTTATATCTTAGACTACTATGCATGGAAAATAATTTTAAAAAGGATCATCAAGAGTTATCCATGCACTTGCAACCCTTAATCCTCCGTGTTACTTCAAGAGAAAAAATGTTTTAGAAATTTCCCATGTACAGGCAATTCCTAATCTTCACCAGCCATATTCTGCAGATAGTATGAGTCTTCGCCTTTCTTTCCAACCACCACAAAAGGCCCTAGCCACAAGGCTTCAAACTTTCCATGTTTTCCCTTCTGCTGGCATCTTGCATTCCACATCAGTACTAGATCATTTTCTCAAAATTTCCTATCCTTTGCTTTTTTGTCAAATAAATATTTCATTTGCATCTACAACTTTATATTTTGATTTTGAGCCACTCTCCTTTTTTCATCCAGTTTAGCTAGCTGCTCCATTCTTTCTTCCATGGGTTCAGGAATATCCAAATATTCTTGAAGAACAAACTTGTGGACTACTAACAAGTTCTTCAAGGGCATCCTGGCTTGTGTTCCATACACTAACTCAAATGGGGACTTCCCAATTGCCTTCTTCACCATAATTCTATCACCTATATAGCCAGTCTTAATTTCGAATCCCAAGCCTTCTTGTTCTAACCTAGTATCCTCCTTATAATCTTCAGAAGACTCTTATTACTAGATTTTGCTTTTTATCCATTAGCCTCCGTGGATGCATAAGGGGCCAAGAAATGTCACTACCTATATGTGCCATAGAAGCCTCGTAACTATCTGATCTAAAACACATCCCATTATCAGTAATCAACCTCATTGGTGTACCAAATCTAGTAATGATATTATCCATCAGGAACTGTCACCACCTTACTTGTAGCTTTTTTAGTTGGGATGGCCTCTACCCACTTGGTGAAATAATCAATGGCCACCAATATCCACCTATGTCCACCACTTTATTTTTCGTTATTTCTCTGATGAAATCAATTCCCCATTAATGAAAAGGGGCATCAGCCTGCAAGGGTCGAAGTGGCAAAGCTCCCTGATACTTTAGTTTTCCAGAGAACTTTTGGCAAGCTTCATCTTTCTGCTACATATTCAAAGATTCATTAAAATCTGAAATACAATAATAATTCCTTGCCCCTTGTGAATTTTACGAAAGCAGTTATTTTTCTGAATAATGTCCTTAAAATCCCTTCGCGGCATTTCCTACTCCAAAACATGTTTAGGATTGGAAATTCATCCGCATATTAACATTAATATACTCATCCCTATTTTTCCAAAATAAATTCCCATCCATAAACATATTTAGATGCCTCGCACCCCCAGCTGCTCTAGTTGTTTTTCATTCATTCCTCCGGATAATTTGGCGTGACAACATATAATACATGATATCTCAGATACCATTGAGTGCTCAATTTTGCACTATATTTTCTTCTTCTAATACTGCTGTAACTGATTTGTTTAATATTTGCCTCCTCGGGCCATTAGTTTAGCTAAACCCTAACCTCTGATCAGTTTAGTAATTTGAATTTCCAAGTCAAATTCCTAAATTC
Organism: Sequoia sempervirens; assembly: GCA_007258455.2. Lineage (NCBI taxonomy): Eukaryota > Viridiplantae > Streptophyta > Pinopsida > Cupressales > Cupressaceae > Sequoia > Sequoia sempervirens. The sequence continues at coordinate 11,981 of VDFB02158013.1, read as the reverse complement.
TGTTGATCCATTTGCATCTTTTCCCTGTTACTTCAGATTGTGTCATAATATCCTTGATAGCTGCATGAGGAACATAAGCAACTACCTTTGCTCCTAAATAAGATATTATCTTAAAGCTTTTAATGCTTTCACTAGTGCAAATGCTTTCTCCATTATATCATACTTTAATTTAGATCCATGTAATGACTTACTGAAGAAAGATACAGGTTGTTCATGACCAACTTCATTCTTTTGTAGCATAATAGCTGCAACAGTGTGCATTGAGGCAAATGAAAAAATATGAAAAGCTTTTGAAAAATTAGGAGATTTAAGAATAGGAGCCTCCTTTATGGCTCGTTTAATAGATACAAAAGCGTCCAAAGCCTCTGCAATCCATTCTATCTTCTGTCCTTTCCTCAACATTCTTGCTATGGGTTTAACAATCTCAGCAAAGTTAGAGACAAATCTCCTAACAAAATTTATCTGTCCAAAGAATGATTGTATTGCCTTAACATTTGTAGGGACATGAATTTTATCAATGGCCTCAACCCTTTCAGGGTCTATCCTAACCCCCTCCTTTGAAACAATATGTCCCAAAAGTTTACCCTCTGTAACTGCAAAATTACACTTCTTAGGGTCTAAGCTAATACCATAGTCAAGGGCTTTTATAAATACCTTTTCCAAATGATAAACATGATCTTCAGCCTTCTTGAAGTAAGCAGTGAGGTCATCCTGATATACCACCATGAGAATCTTAATCAAATCAGCAAACGCAACATCCATGGCTCTTTGAAAAGTCACCCCTGCATTAGTGACACCAAACGACATTCACAGATAAACATATGTTCCCCAAGGAGTTGTGAATGCTAATTTGTATTGCTCAAACTCTTTAACCTTGACCTAATTATACCCTAAAAATCTGTCCATCATAGATAACAATTTGTAGTCTATCACCTTATGCAATATGGCCTCCATATTTGGAAGAGGATAATTGTCTTTGAGGGATACTATGTTTAGATTTCTAAAATCTACACATAATCTGATATCTCCATTTTTCTTTATGACAAGGACCCAATTTGAGACCCACGTTGAATGTCTGATTGGCTTAATGATTCCACCATCTCTGAGCTTCGCTAATTCCTCCTACATTTTAGGTTCTAGAGTTGGATTTATAGGCCTTTGCTTTTGTCTGAATGGTTTAGCACCTGCCTTTAATGGTATTTCATGCTGAAACAAGTCTTCCCTATACGCTTTTAGATCTTCATAAGACCAAGCAAATACATGTTTATACTTTCTCAACAATTCAATCAACATTCTTCTAATTGCATGACTTATCTTTTTACCTATGTACAACTTTTTTGGTGTCATCTCAGTTCCCAAGTTAATTTCTTCAATATCATCCCTTCCAACTAGTGTTTACTTTATTAAAGACTGATCACTTCGATCATATACCCTCTCAAGTGCCACTAATCCTTTAGGAAGTTTATTGGTTTTACGCTGCAAAATCTCCTTCCCAAATACTATTTCTTTTCCATTGAATTCTTCAACAAAGGCATTCAAGTTGATCTCTTGGGCTTCATACTAGTCTATATAGTGAAGGAATTTCAGAAGATCGGTGTCATCATTAAAAACTTGCTAGCTATATACATTATCAGGCATAGCAGGCCTTATCTTGAATTCAATTTGAGACACTCCAGCCAACGTAATATTATCTCTCTTCAATGCTACTTAGCTAGAAAATGTGCCATTATATTTTTTGATCTATCTACCCACTCAATTAAGAAGGCATCAAACAACTCAATTGTATCCCATACAACATTTCTATACTGCTTTAGTCTTTTGTGTTTCGCTGCATACTTTGACTTAATTTGTGAGCCAACTAGCTCTGAATCACCAAGAACAACCAACAGTTTGATTTTATGTTTGACAACTATATTTAACCCTGTTAATAAGGCTTCATATTCTGCCACATTATTTGTACATTCAAATGCTAACAGGAATTAATACTTAAAGGTAGTACCTTCTGGTGAAACAAATACTATCCCTGCTCCATTACCTTCTTAGTCGCAGGCTCCATCAAAATACATCTTCCACACACCATTGTGGTTTTGTGCAGCATGCTTCTCAATAGGATCACTATTAGTCAATTCTGGCTGTGCTGGTTCTATATTGAAACTCCCAAAATCAACATCACAAAAGCAATTGATTTGGTCTTGTGGCACACAGTCAATGAGTTGATTCATCCTCGACTCCCCGTACAACTTCACCTCTTGGCCATTAACTAGAATTGTTGCAAAAGATAGATCGAACTGGACATTTCCAACAATAGCTTCCATCCACTATCTTGATAAAAGCATACCGAATTGAGGAGGGGTGTCTATCACTGTTATATCAATATTGTAAGCTACTTGAGAATAAGCAGCTAACTTGACTTGTACATCTTTCATTATACCCACCACAGGAACATGTCGGTTATCCATTGCATAACATTTTCCTTCATGTGTATCCACCCACATGCCTAGTTGTTTCATCACTCCTACTGGCATAATATTCATGGCAGCACCAGAATCTATCATCCAATTCCTCAATAATTTGTTATTTATGAGTAATGTAATAAAGAAGGGATCAACTTGTGGCGGACTTGTCAATACATTACTCAAACAAATTTCAGGGATGTTTACTTTATCTTGCTTATTTTTAGCAGCCATTTTATTTTCAGAACTTACATGTTTTTCACTTTCATTTGTTATCAATTGCACTGCACTGTTCCTGTATTCTTTAATTTTCATCATTTCAAGAAGTGGGACAAACATCTTTACCTGAGACAAGGCTTGAGTGAAATCAAAAGAGGAACCTTTTGCTTTAATCACTTTCTTTTGTTCTGATGTTTCTCCTTTGTTTTCTTCTTTTTCTTTTCTACTTGACTCATCTGTCTTTCGAATTTCTTTTTGTAATTCTTTTACTACATCCTTTTGGATAGGATTTTGTTTATTTTCTTCACATTGTTTGTTTTCAATCTTCTTTGAAACTCCTTGTATAACTTTCTGATCTTTCATAAAAAGATACCCCTAGGGACACCTTCCTTCTCATTTACTGTCCTATTTCTTAAAGAGTACTTATTCTTTGCTTCTTCAACTACAACAACAATTAATCTCTATATTTCCTCCTCAGTAAGTCTCCTCACATTACTGTGAGCGGGAACCTCAATAAGTTGTGGTTCTACATAATCATCCTTAGAGTCAGAAAAGACATGTTGCTCAGCCATATGGACATTGTAGCTTTGTTCTACAACTTCATATTCATAACCTCCCTCCTCCGAAGATTAATATCTCTCCTCAACATGGTGAAAAGCATTTGAAGTTAAGTAGATCGTGTGATCTTCTCCACCATCTCCCATTAACACTCCTTCTTGCATCCTCTAGGCTATAACACAATTCTCACGGGAATGTGGCTTATCACAAGCCTCACAAAAATAATCGTTATTCACCATATATGTTCCCTTCTTTGTCAATGGTTCAGGAGTATCCTTGTTTCTAGGCCTATCTGTCATAGGTTTTCCATCTTTTCAGTTTGTGTTATAAGGCATATCATGTAGCCTAGGCCTGTCATTCCTATATGTGTTCTCCTACTTATATTGATAATTATTGTTTTGCTGAGGAGCTCTAGGGTTGTCTCTCTTATTCATTATCCCAGTAGCCTTTCTGTTGTTCTCAATTGTTAATGCAATCTTTTGTGCTTCAGCTAATTCCCTTGGGAACCTGTTTCTCAGCTCATACCCTATTTTAGGGTCAAATGCATTTAGGTAAAAACTTAATGCTATAGAGTCTGGTAAATTTGATCTGGGATGTATTCTATTTTGTAGTTTATTGAACCTTCTATTAAAATCAAAGATTGAATAATTCTGACCTTTTTGAATTCACATTAGTTCATGGAGTGCATTATCTAGTGCACTGAGATTCCAAAATTATTCAAGGAATTGATCTTGAAATATTTGGAGAGAATAAATAGAAGTTGTTGCCAGCCTATTAAACCAATCCCTAGCTTCCTCAATAAGGGACATCATGAATAACCTCATATGTAACTCTTCATAAGGTACATCCAAATCCTGAATGAAGGCATTGAAACTCCTTAAATGATCCTCGGTAGTAATTGCATTACTCCCTGTGAATTTAGGCACCAAATTTCTCCAAGAACCATCCATTGGATAAGGGTACAACTGAAACCCTGCCAAATCAAATTGTCTGAACATAGTAGTATACTGATGAGGAGGGTTGGGTGGATATTGATACTAGTACATAGGGTTATTATATTGTACATTTCGTTGTGGCACATAATGTTGACTAGGAGGTGGATAGTTATTTGTATGTTGTGTGGGAATGTGAGGTGGATGATTCGGCTATCTATATTGATTCTGAAGTTGATGGTGAGGAATCCTTGTTGGTTCAGAATACCCAGCACCATGATTACCCTGTTTATGGGGTGGTACATACTTTGGGTGAAAACCAGATGTGTGAGGAATGTTTTGAGCTTTCTACAGTTTGAATTCTCTCATTGCTTGAATCATTTGGGATTTTTCCTACTCTTCCCTCTCCCTTTTCTGAGATTCAAACCATGCTTTAACTTCTTCATAAGTTAAAGATTCATAATCTTCTTGATGAAATTCCCATTTAGTAGGTCCATTCTGATTACCTTGCATTTTTTGGTCATATTCATATTGAATTCCGAGTCGTTCAGATTTGACTCCAACTTCAAATTCAGCCTCTTTTCTAGCTTGAAATTCGGCTTGTTTCTGAGGGTTGTAAAAAGCATTTTTCTGATCTTTCGAGGTACAAGGCTCTTTAGTTGAACTATCTTTCCATGTGTCAAAAAAATTCTCACCATAAGGTATTGATGATTTGTCTTTTTTTGTCAAGTACATGTCCTCACTTTTCCCTTTACCCTTGTCAGCCTTATCATCTTTATGTGTCCACCTACTATTACCAAGAGGAGCTCCAGAATGACCTCCCCTAAATTGAGATCTTCTTCCATTCATATTGCAATGTTTGATCAGAGTCGCCACTCACTTTCTTGAAAGTGAGAAAAATATTGTTACTTATTATTCCCAGTGGAGTCTGTATATAGGACTTCTGACTCTATGATTAAGGTGTTGATTCTTTGTTGTCCCCAGCAGAGTCACCAATTTGTTACTGCTTGAAAACGCAGGTTTGAACCACGAAAGGTTGCCAATATTTCACAACATTTTAGGGTAATAGTCAAGGTCGAAAAGACTTTGGACCTTCTACTCTTCAGGTGCTACTAGACCTAGGTGGGTATACCTATTTGAATTATGCAGGATTGGCTTAGAATTATCTTTCATGCAATGATTTGGCCACGTTGGCATATGAAAATGAACAAACTAAACCAAATTTGGTATTTATTGTATACCGATATTCAAAACTAAACCATAATATGCTTAGTTAACAGATGTAAAAAATGTGAGTGAAACTAAAGAATGAAAACGAAAAGACTAGCACCTTATAGGGCTCATGGAGTCAAGAGAAATCTAAAACAAGTTCATTTGTTCTAGTAGACATTAGAGTTATTTTGCATTTTATTTGGTTTATAGCTTGTATAAACCTATAGGATTATGATTATTGAGTTCTTCTTAATAATCCAATTGACATTCCCTAATTACTATGATCAATTCAAAGAATTTAAACTTTACTGGAAAGAAATGATTAATTGACCATACAAATGCAGCAAATGTGCATTGACGAACTAGGTATAAACTTGTTACACCAATTCAAACAACTAGAAAACACCATTATGGAGACAACTTCAATAATACTTTTCAACAAATATCATAAACAACCGATACCAGAAACCATTGCACCATAGTATTAGATTTTCATTGATATCTCCATGAGTTTACATATGCAACCAGTCTCATCCTTGCCAAAAAAAAATTGTATTCTACCATCTCTTCTCTACTCTCTATGCTCTTGTACCTGTACAAAAATACCTTGAATTCTGGGGAATTTATAAACTCATCATTAGAGACAAATGATCTGTATTCCATGTGCCTTGCATCAACATCACCACTTTCAATACTCTGTTCTCTAACTGGGCAGACATACTGCTGAGTCCTCATCCTAGATACCTTTTTTGGTTTACCCTGTGGCACATTAGCTCTTGGTGTTTCCTCATCTCCAAAAGACAATAGTAGAATATCATGTAGCCCTTGGTTATATCTTTTCCAGTGCCATTCTTTGCTTCATCCTCGTAAGATTCTAAATATATCCGTAAAGGATGGTGCATGCTGATACCCTCCAAAGTTAGCTCAACTTTAACGTTATATATCGCCGAGACAAGTTTTCACGAAGATTTGGTCCCTCTTTCAGGAATTATAATGCGGCAATCTATCCGGGATTGATTTATATCCCACTGCTTAACAGCTAGAATTGAAATCATAAGAGCTCAAAAGATGCTAGGCATAAAAGAACTGCTTCAAAAGAGCTAAATAAAAACCAGCTAGGTAATCCAGCTACCAAAACAATTTCCAAATATGCAACCACATTTGGAAGCATCCTTGGAAAAATAATAGGGCATATTCAAATCATATACCTAATCTGTAGTTACTCCCCTCAAGCAATACCAGGTCTTCCCGGTTATGATCCGGTGGCCATTCGATCGCTTTTAGGGCGAAATTTTTGGTCACCAATGATCCATTGAATAATTACAAGGATATTGATACAATTTATACAATGTTTTTACAAAATGCTCCTCAAAATGGATGAAACTAGAACTAGCAAACCTGTTGTCCCAAATACCAGTCCATAGCTGAATAGGCAATGCTTCACCCTCCTTACCAATTTGAGAAATTCTAATTTTTGGAGGCCATACTCCCCACTCCTGTCCAAAATATAACACCAAGTGCATAAAAAATGAATAGTGTCTGAGATGGACAATAGAAGCTCGACTTTTTATAGCCATCAATCCTGAGTCAAGCTCCTTACAAATATATGAAGCATAGTCAAATGTCCTAGAGTTGTGATATTGAATATCTGTTGTGATAATCATTGGAACAATTGACATGCGTTCCGAGGCATCCATTCCCAATACTTGACACACTAAGAAATATGTGTACATATAAGGCTCAAACAAATCTACATGATAAGGAGGCCCTTCACTATCTTATATAGGTTTTGACTTGTTACCCTATTTAATTCTATGAATAGTCAACCTCTAACCCTTATAAATTGTATCCATTCTTGAGAATTCCTTTTCCAACTCTTCACAATTGATCTCCTCATTGTAAAACCCTTCCAATTTGAAAACCTCACCTATTGCTTCTTTAGACACATATATCTATGGTTTTCCAGATGGGTCACATATAGCCTTATGTTTTGGATCATAATTATCTGCAAGCAATTTCACTAATTTTGCATTTACAAAAATATTAGGGCACACCAGTTTCACTACATTCAGCTTCCATGGGTTACAGATTGGTTCAAAGCAATTTCTTCTGTGGTAATGGAAATTCAATATCACATACCCTCTTACGACAGTCCAGACATCACCTATGAACTTACATTTATCATCTAGCTTATCAACTTCTGCCCTAAGCTGTGCAGACCTTCTAGCTTTAGGCCCCGAGCTAGGTAGTTGATCAATAAGGTCTTGGTTCAACCTCCTTTCAGTGTCCTCATGCTCTATATCAACCTTTTGTTTCTTTCCTTTTGACAAAATACTCTCACCAGGATTTCTACCCTTACCCTTTCTAGAACCAGAAGACTCCATTCTCAAGCTTATAGAATCAAAATCTGAAAAACCAAGAAGCAATTACTTATAGTATTCTGCTCGAGCTCTTTACGCTGAGAAAAATATTGGTTCTTTGTTCAGTATGCCAATTCACCCATAATCAATTCGGAACTGAAGAATTGATTAAAACTTTACTATTATATCCCCTTGTGCCATTAATGAAGCACGAATGAAGACCCATTTGAAACTAGCACTGTCGAATCAAACATCCTGTCGATGAGAGATTTTCAAATTTGGGGTGAAGCCCTTTTGCAATGTTTATTTATCCTTTCACCAAGACATTATATAGTCATACCGACACTTGGAATCAAAATGATGACTATCGCTTCTATTTTTTCATGTTGCTATAACAATTCTGAGTCAGGGAGATGTTACATAGACTTCATAGTGTCATACCGATATGCATTCTTCAAATTATTTTCCAATTGCTGAGACAAAATCACCCTTTCACCGATGAAATTTCATTTCGGCATGACCACCAAGTTTTATCACCGAAGAAATAAACCCTACCAATGAAACAATACCTTCGGCAAGAAAATGAATGTTTGGGAAGACTCCTACCGACACCAAATGTCTGGCCGAGTCCATTCCTCTAGATTACTTCATTCGGCAAGAATCACCCTGAAATATTCTATCGGTACAACATTCAAACTTTGTTGAAACTTACGCCAAAGAGTTCTTCTCCTGGCAATGCATATCACTTATCGGCATATCTTTTAAATCAGCAAGACTCCATAGCTTCACCTGATAGCCTTTTGAATCCCCTACACCTTATCGGCAAGACCCAACACCTTCGTCAAGACATTACCCCAACATACATTAGTCTTACTGGTATACTTCCTCATGTGCCAGTTGGCGAAACACAATGTATTCGCCATGACTTCTCAATGATACCAATCAATTTGGCTGAAATGACCCTTATTACATGCTAATCGGTAAGAAAAAATGAACTCCCTGTGACATTACAACAACGCCCCAACTTATGCTGATATATTTTTTCTATATGTCGATCGGCAAGAAAAAATACTTTGCTATGACTTTACCTTGAAATGCCTCCTTTGCCGATATGAATCTTCATAGTTTCCAAAACAAAAGAAAAGTCTTCCCGATAGTCTAGAACAAATACATGTTAGTAAAAATATAGGTCAAGGAGACTTTTACTATGTCTTGCCGATTTGGGTCTTTTAATGAAATATGAAGGACTAGATGGATTCAAATGTGTCACATGATAGAAAATAAGCAAGACAATACAAAGAGGGACTTTTATGCTTATGATGAGGACTCAGTACTTTGGAGGAAAGCTCATGAATGCAGACTGTTTGTAAAATTCAAAATTACAGGTTCAAAGTAACTCCATGGCTGCGGGGATGAATGTAGGCTAAGATAGTTATAAGGAATCTAGGGGCTACGGAGTGAGAGCAGGACCAAGCCTCAAGATGATGAACCATGGCATGAGCATGATGGAACAAATGGCATTGGAAAAGAATGAGACCCTAAACTACTGTACATGGAAAATTATTTTGAAAAAAGGAAAATCAGGATTGTCCATGTACTGGCAAGTCTTGTTCCTTTTATGTCCTAAACTACTGTGCATGGAAAATTATTTAAAAAGAATATTATCAAAGAGTTTCCGTATCGCGGCAACCCTTAATCCTCTATGTGCAAGAGAGACGGTATTTTAGATTTCATAGCGGAAAACAAATTCCCCGGTGATCTTCACCCGTGCATAATATATAGATGGCCAGGTTTAGCAGCGCTTCCATCCACCCGCAAAGCCTCAAACTTCCATGTTTTTCTGCCTTCTCGGCATCTTGCGTTTCATGCATTGCGGAATGTTTCGAAATTTTTTTATCACTGCTTTTCCGAATAATATTGCATCTATCATCTCGCTTTATATTTTGATTTTAAAAGCCACTCTCCTTATTCAAAATAGGTTTTATTAAACACAATTTCTTCCATGGGTTCAGGAATATCCAAATCTTCTTAAAGAACAAACTTGTAGACTGGTAACAAGTTCTGCAAAGGCATCCTGGCTTGTGTTCCATACACTAACTCAAATGGGGACTTCCCAATTGCCTTCTTCACCATAATTCTATCAGCCCATACAACCAGTCTTAATTTTGAATCCCAAGCCTTCTTGTTCTAACCTAGTATCCTCCTTATAATCTTCAGAAGACTCTTATTACTAGATTCCAGCATTCACATTAGCGCAATGATTGATGGGCGCATGAAGTAATGTTGGCCGCAGCGGCCAGCACCGCTGGGATTCATCCTGATAAAACAAAATCCATTGTCAGTGATCAACCTCATTGGTGTACCAAATCTGGTAATGATATTATCCATCAGGAATTGTGTCACCACCTTACTTGTAGCTTGTTTAGTTGGGATGGCCTCTACCCATTTGGTAAAATAATTAGTGGCCACCAATATCCACCTATGTACACCACTTGATTTCTCTTGTATTTCTCCAATGAAATCAATTCCCCATTGATGAAAAGGGGCATCAGCTTGCAAAGGTCGAAGTGGCAAAGCTCCCTAATACTTTAGTTTTCCAGAAAACTTCTGGCAAGCTTCACATTTTCTCACATATGCAAAAGAGTCATTAAAAATCTTAGGCCAATAATACCCTATCCCAAGAATTTTATGAGTAGTTTTTTTTGCTGAATAATGTCCTCCACAAACCCCTTCGTGCATTTCACTCAAAACATGTTTAGATTGAAATTCATCCAGACATAACAATAATATACCATCCCTATTTTTCCAAGATAAATCTCCAACCATAAAAACATATTTAGATGCCTGCAACTTCAACGTTCTTCTCTTGTTGTCATTCATTCCCTCTAGTCACTTCATTTATTTAAGATAATACATGATATATGTATACCATTGAGTGTGCTCAATGCTTGCAATTACATTTTCTTCTTCGACGTTACAAATCTAATTTGCTTCAATATTTTCCTCTGCCATTAGTTTAGCCAAACCCTAACCTCTGACCAGTTTAGTGATTTGTATCTCCAGGTCAAATTATTGGATTTTGTTGATCCATTTGCATCTTTTACCTGTTACTTCAGACTATGTCAAAATATCCTTGACTGCTGCATCAGGAACATAAACAACTACCTTTGCTCCAACAAGATATGGTCTACAAGCTTTTATAGCTTTCAGTAGTGCAAATCCTTGCTTCTCCATTATATCATACTTTAATTTAGATCCATGTAATGACTTACTGAAGAAAGATACAGGTTGTTCATGACCAACTTCATTCTTTTGTAGCATAATAGCTGCAATAGTGTGCATTGAGGAAAATGAAAAAATATGAAAAGCTTTTGAAAAATTAGGAGATTTAAGAATAGGAGCCTCCTTTATGGCTCGTTTAATAGATACAAAAGCGTCCAAAGCCTCTGCAATCCATTCTATCTTCTGTCCTTTCCTCAACATTCTTGCTATGGGTTTAACAATCTCAGCAAAGTTAGAGACAAATCTCCTAACAAAATTTATCTGTCCAAAGAATGATTGTATTGCCTTAACATTTGTAGGGACATGAATTTTATCAATGGCCTCAACCCTTTCAGGGTCTATCCTAACCCCCTCCTTTGAAACAATATGTCCCAAAAGTTTACCCTCTGTAACTGCAAAATTACACTTCTTAGGGTCTAAGCTAATACCATAGTCAAGGGCTTTTACAAATACCTTTTCCAAATGATAAACATGATCTTCAGCCTTCTTGAAGTAAGCAGTGAGGTCATCCTGATATACCACCATGAGAATCTTAATCAAATCAGCAAACGCAACATCCATGGCTCTTTGAAAAGTCACCCCTGCATTAGTGACACCAAACGACATTCACAGATAAACATATGTTCCCCAAGGAGTTGTGAATGCTAATTTGTATTGCTCAAACTCTTTAACCTTGACCTAATTATACCCTAAAAATCTGTCCATCATAGATAACAATTTGTAGTCTATCACCTTATGCAATATGGCCTCCATATTTGGAAGAGGATAATTGTCTTTGAGGGATACTATGTTTAGATTTCTAAAATCTACACATAATCTGATATCTCCATTTTTCTTTATGACAAGGACCCAATTTGAGACCCACGTTGAATGTCTGATTGGCTTAATGATTCCACCATCTCTGAGCTTCGCTAATTCCTCCTACATTTTAGGTTCTAGAGTTGGATTTATAGGCCTTTGCTTTT
>VDFB02158011.1:0-12619 GCA_007258455.2 Sequoia sempervirens | reverse complement strand
AAATTAATGTATGTCAATTTATATAAATTTTAGGTTAAATTCAAGTTGATTTATTTTGTATTTAAAATGAAAAGGTTGTATTTTCACTTTGTACTTATAGGTTAGCCATTAGATACGACGGAAAATAGAGAGGACTTTGGATTTGGATAAGACTCAAGCTCAACCCAATCGATGTTGGTTTTAGGCATTCATCCAATAGGAGCTAGAAACCCTTCTTGGAAATCTGGCATATAGCTGACACTTACACCTAGGACAATTATTTGCATTAGATGTCAGAAGTTACTTCATGAAGGCATAAATTGTCTTAAATACCATCTTCCAAGCATTACTCATTGTGATGCAAGGCCTTGTGACAACACCACAAAAGAGATCAAGTGTGAGATGAATGCACATCTAGCATTGGTAGAAGAAAAAAAATATGAAGGGAGAAAACAAGGGCAACCATAGTAGCTTCCATATCTAGTGCTAGTGGTCATGGTCCTTTCGTGGTTCATGTGTATGAAATACATTGACATCCTCTTCATCCATTTCAAGTAGAGTGCCAACACCTACACCGGCTACACACATGCCGCATAGTTTTTTTGTGCCAAAAAACACACCTAGAGCAAAACCATCATTGGTAGGTAATCGCTATTGGAAATTTTGTATTCTCGTGAAAGCGTACAAAATTGAGATTTCAACCACAGCACGTGAGTTTGAACTCTCCTAATTAAGGGAAGGCTCCCCCTTTAACTAAATAAAACTAAATGGATGGGACAGCAATCGTTCCTCTTGTTTCAGGAAAGATTACGTTCTTCTCTCTTCACAGAAAAGACACAGTAAATGTTACTAAACTTATTACAACAGCTATGCAGTGAAATTAAGAGAAAGGAAATAAAGTTTCCTGAAAGCACAAAGACTTTCGTTATTTCCTCCGGGACGGGAAAACAATTCGATAAGCACAAAGTCTTGAAGAATGAAATCCTATCAACCTTTTTCAGAACGATTACTTTATGGAAATATACAAGATAAAACAGCTCAAAGACTGTAATTACAATGTATCTTTAAACTACTCTTAAATGAGAAATACTTATGAGCACAAAGACTTATAATTCTTCTCTATTTCTAACACTAACTATGAATTCAATTCTCACATTTACAGCACAAAGTCTGCAAATATTTAAATCAAATCTCTTTTCAGCAATTTTCAACAATTCTCAAGTAATCACAATATAATAAAACAAGGATTCAGCTCAAAGTCTGAAATTCCAGCTTCTTGATATCACTTGAAAATTCACAATATTTCACTATAAAGCTCAAAGACTTTATGAGTACAAAATTCTGCAGAGTTTTCTTGCTTGCTAAAAAGATAAAGATTACAATAGACCCCGCAAGTATTTATAGGAGGAAGGTCTGGAGAAAAAGGTGGGAGGATCTCAACAAACTTGAGAAAATCTCTCAACCGATAACTAATTGCGATTGACTTATTCAAAATTACAATCCAAATTGTGATTTGTCTTGTAAGATTTTACACGTAATTACATTTTCGAAAATTGCAAGGAAAGAACACTTGCAATTGCAAAATTTGTTTTTACATATATATTGTCGAAAGTAAAATTACATAAAACAATCTAAAACTTAATTTGTTTCATTCCTATCTTTGAAAGATAAGAATTTGCTGATGATGGTCTTCAACTCGTTCGGATCTGGACCCAATGTGTTCTTGGCCACTGCAACTGTCTTCAAAATTATATCAAAATATTTGATAGTTGCCAATCTATGCTCTTCATAAGTATTTTGCATTTTCTCAAGGATTGTTTGATGATTGATAAGCTTTTGAATCGAATCCATAGAAAACTGCTCTGATTCCATTTGTTGACGAAGATTGGCTGCCATATCTGAAGTAACTGAATCAGCTTCAAGTAACTCATCTTCTTGATTCAAAACTGTACATGAGATCTTTTCAAAACTTGAAAGAATATCCTGCTGAACTTCATCATTCATTTCTAAAGTGGCCTCGATATCTTTGATAAGATCTTGAATGACCAATGATCTATTTGTCATAAGTTCTTCAAATTCTATGTACTTCTCTCTATTTGGCAAGATCGAGTTGCTGCATAGAATTTGTAACTTAACTTGATCTATCTCATGCCAGATTTTTAAATCCTTCTCAAGTGATTCCAAACTCTGCTTGAAGGCTTCCAAAGTTTGATTCAGCTTTATCTTTGCTATTCTGACATTTTTGAGAACTTGCAACGTCTTCTCAATCATTGGAATGCTTTTCTCAATCAGCTGAGTTATCCATGAATCAACCGCTTTAGCTTTTTGCGCAATTCTTTCTAATTGTCTAACTGATTCATTTGGAGGAGTTGTAGATAGAGAATCAACTGCCTCTGATGATCCTGTAATCCTTTGAATGACTGAAACCAGTTGAGCATTGTCTTCTTTGAGCTTTTCCTTTTTAGCTAAGAGTTCGTTATAGCTTTGTGTTAAAATTGTCACTGAACTCTGAGCATCCTGCATCATATTGGCATGAGTCTGCTTGCCCAATTCGACTCTTGTGAATCTGTAGTCAGATACCTGCATTTCTTCATGCGGTTTATCAACTAAGGGCTCTGCAATTTCAGCATATTTCATTCTGTTGCTGTCAACAAAAACCTGTGAGACTGTTTTAGCTTTCTTTGCAATTACTGGTTTTGATTTCTTCAATTTTCGGAAATCAAAAATATCAGGAGACACTGCTTGTTTCTTTCTCTTAGGAGCAATTGAATTCAGCCATGGAGGAAGATCCAAGGTTGTCACATCTGAAATGGCAACTGCGGTCTCAGTAGAAATAGCCTCAGTTTGAGATACAACAGAAATTCTTGAAGGTGCCTCAGTTTGTACAGCAACAATGTTTTGCTCAGAGGACAAATTGCAACTAGGATTGGCCATGAAACAATCAAAGTTCGTTACAGACGTATCAATTTCTGGAAGAGTTGTTTCTGACATGGCTGAAAAGATTGGATTGATATCAAAAATACTCTTGAAGTTAGTAGGCAAGTTCATCATGGGAGTATCCATTACAGATGAAGACTGATGACAAGTCTCTTGTGTTGGAATAGAAGGAACAAAAACGGTAGAGAAGGAATCAACATCACTGTCGATAGGAGACAAAGGAGATATAGCTGATTCTGATATTGGAGCCTCAATGTGAGGAGTTATCTCACTTAGGATAGTAGAGGTCTCATGAACCTTGTCTCCTTCTTGCTGATCTAATACCTGAATCTGCATTTCGTTGACTTCCTTACCCTTTAATGTTTCCCTATCCAATGGTTGTTCTGGAGCTCTGCTTACTTTCAGCTTGATTCTGGTACTTGAAGAGGAAGCTCCTTCTTTTGATTGTTCTCTGATTTCTGATTTCAATCCTCTAGGACCAGCTGGGTCATCTTCAGCTCTAACTTTGATTTTGATAGTCTTGACACCTATGCTTTTGAGCCAAGAGTTGGTGTTCGCCAAGACTGATTGAAATCTATCAAAGATAGAGACGGATTCCTTTTGAGACCATTGAATTGTAGGAATGGGAGCATTAGCAACTCCCTGTTCTTCGTACTCAGGATCCAAAATCTGCTTATCATCAATCCCTCCTTCCGGAATTAAAGTCAGATTTAGGTCAATTATTTGCTCCAAAGTCAGCCTGCAATAATCCATTTTATATACATCCTTTTCTGTACGGAGATCTGCCCAAATGTCCTCAATGCGGTGAACATGAGTGAAGGAGGCTCTTTTTATTTTATCCTTCATCCTTCTGTAATCAAAATCCACCCTAGCCTGGAATCTCTTCAATGTTATCTCCTGAAGTTCAGTTTCCATTGCTTTGGCTCTTGAAGAGGTTGTCAAAGAATACCTGCCAATTACCAATGGATTATGTGAAGAAATACCAATTCCAGACTTGTGTTGTGAAGCTTGACGTGAATGAACTGCCATCAATTGCCTTCCCAGCTCCATCAGAACGATCTTATCAGTTGGATATCTCGGGAGCATATAAGGTTGGTCTTCAAAACAGCCAACTCTCATATAGGTGAATGTTGGAAACTGAAGAAACAAGCAGCCATATTGATTTACCTTATTCCAAGCTGCATCTGATACCCTGTTATTTACCAACTCTTTGTCAAACAAACACATAAAATAACCAAAGAAGGCATCTTGTACCCTTCTATAATGCGCTCGACTTGGAATAAAAGTCAGCCGATCATAATATTTCCATACGGGCACCAATGATCTGTCGCCTTCAGGAGATAAGCCTGGAAAATGTCTCAAGGAAGCTGCTATGTAGACCAAATATGAATTCATATAGAAGGTCAGAGTGGTAGGAACCTGTGCAAGCTGTTCGCACAAACAGTCACTGATTATTTCTCCCCAGAAAATTGGATGTTGTGCTTTTCTAATGACAACCATGAACTTATACATCCAGCTTTCAAACATGTTAGAAACTTTCAACCCTGCAATTCTGCTCAAAAGAGTGATCATGTCATTAACTTCTTCTATAAAATCAGACCGATACAACTTGGGCATACGGGTCGCACAAGGTCGTGATTTTAGAAGCCATTTAGAGTTGATGTGTTTAATACAATCACTCTTTTTCTGCTCAAAATGTCTATGAGCACTCTTCAATGAAATCTCTGAATAAGTAGTTGCATCAGGTACTCTGAAAACCCTGTTGATTGTTTCAGCATCAAGTCTGATAACTACGTTGCCATCATCATCCTTGATTGTTCTGGATTGTCTATCAAAGCGAGCTGCACATGCATGGATGAATTCTGGTTCAAGGGCAGCAACAGGAAAAGAAGCCACCAAATGAATATGACTTCTCAGCAACTTTTGCATATCAGAAGAAGTGGATTTTTCAGCTCTTTTAAGAAATTCAGACATATCAATATGCCCAATTTCTGTATCTTTGATTTCATCGATGTTTGAAACAACGTGAGATGGAGAAATCTCATTCTGATATTTGTCAAACTTATACTTCATCTTCTTGCCTGCTGGAGAAGTTGGCTCGTCTGTCATTGAACAGGAATCTGCAAGACTGCGGTGAAAACCCCATAAGGTCAGAACATCATCAGCATCAACGTGAGTAGACATGGCGGAACTCAAACCCTAGAACAATGAAATGGATTTTGAAAGAAAGAGGGAAGGCGAATGAAGATGAATACGAAATGAATGGAAGGGTGGAAGTCAAAAACAGCATGTCTCTTTGAAACAGCAAGACAAAAGAGATCTTGGCTTGGATTTGGAATTTCGTCCAAAAAGGTCAACTTTTGTGCTTTTTAAGGCAATTCGGGTTTTTGAATGACTTTGACAATTTCGGAACTTTTTGACACTTTAGCAATTTCTGCTTTTTGCAATTTCGGGATTTTTCAGAAGTTTAACAATTTTTGAACTTTGCAATTTTAAAAATTGTTATTTTAATTACAAATCCCGAAATTGTATTTTTAGGCTAAAAACCCGAAATGAACACAAAGTGAAAAGTTATTTTGTGAAAAAATAATGATGGATATATGAAGTGGCGAAATGAAGTGAAAGGAATGAGCATGATATGTGAAATTTTATTGCTGGAAATGAACGGTGAAATGGAAGAAATGCGTTTTAATCATGTAAAGCATTTTTTAAAGGGAAAATGCATTATGTATGAAATATGGAGGTATGTGAAATGGGGATAAAATGGAAATGGGCGGTGGAATGAATATGGAGAAATGAAGGAATGGAGTGGAAGGAATGGAAATGGAATGGTGAGGAATGAAAGAAATGGTGGACAGAATGAAAGAGGCGGAATGGACAAAGGGAAGGATAATGTATTTAAGATAAAGAAAACCAGTAAGAGAAAACGCGTTTTGATAAAACTAGCAAAAATATCAACAAATATACCAAAATAACCATGATGAAAGCGAAGGATAGAAAGAAAAACGCGTAAAAAATAAAAACGCGTTTTGAAACAGTGATAAAAAGTAAAAACGTGGTATGCAGAAGACAATATCATTGATAATAAAATAAAACGCACATAGATGACAGTAAAATATGAAAAGGAAGATGAAGAAAAATGAATCATACCTGAAGAAGAATTCGGACTGGAAAACAATGATAAAGCAAACCCTAGGCGCGTTGAAAAAGACAGAGACTCGGTTATTTACTGGTAAAAGTCCGAATTTGAAGCATTAAGGTCGACCAAATCTCCATAAAATGAGGAAATAAATGCAAAGAAGAATTCAACCAGCTCGAATCTGAGAAGAATCGGATTTTTCAGAGGCTTTCACAATGAAAAATAACATCAAAGTCATGAATCGGGTTTTTCATGAGGCTTTACATGTTCTTTTTTACAAAATCGGGTTTTTGAAGCAAAATAACAATTTTGCCTTAAGCAAATTCGCACTTTCCAGATCAAAAAACAATTTTCTTTTTAACAAAAATGAACATTTGAAAAAAAATTTGGACTTTTTATGTCATTTAAGCAAAATCGGGTTTTTAAGGCACTTTAACAATTTTGCTTTTTTGTCAAAATAAAAGGACTTTAACAAAAATCGGGTTTTTTAATAACTTAAGCAATTTCGGGTTTTTCAAACACTTTAGCAATTTTGCTTTGGAGTCTAAATTTCCCTATTTGCTGAGTTGCTCAGAAAACCCGAAATTGATGAAAAAGACACCAAAAACAACTCAAAAATCGACGAAAACGGAAACGTAAAGGGGAAAAAGAGTAGCCCAAAGGTTAATCAACCTAAAACAGAGATTTTCCACCCTTTGCACCTCGTAATGCGTGCCTTAGAGAAGAAAAATCTCAAGTTTTAAGAAAATTTTGATTGGTTACCCAAATTTTTAAACGAGTTAAAATTTAGGATAATGGTACAAGGTGGATAGGGAGGTGCATCAACAAGTAGATAAAGCATGTGTTGATTTTTGGTACTTCAACAACCTTTCTTTCAATGTGGCAAGTAGTCCTTATTTAGAGAATTTGGTATATGCATTTACAATTGCAGGAAAAGGCTACAAGGCACCTTCTTATAAAGACTTAAGTGGTAGGTGTTTAAATTTATGCTAATTTATAGTAATTTTAAATTTATGTTGAATTTTAGGCTAAATTATGGAAGAACACAAGAAGCAATGGAGAAAATATGGTTGTACTATTCTTTTAGATGGGTGGATGAACGAGAAAAGCTACACCATTATCAATTTTTTCGGTAGCTTCAAATGGTGAGGTGATTTTTTAAAAATTGGTTGATGCCTCGAACAAAGTAAAAAATGTAGAATGAGTCTAATGTTGGAGGAAGTTGTCATAGAGGTGGGCATAGAGAATGAGGTACAAATCATAACTGACAATACAATAGCATATGGTAGTTGAGAGACTGTTTGAAGAAAGGCATCGGTCACTCTTTTGAACCCCTTGTGCAACACATTGCCTTGATCTTCTTTTGGAGGACATAAGCAAACTTGATTGGGTGAGACCGGTTGTAGATGATGCAAGAGCATAACAAAATTTAACTATAATCACCCTTGGGTTCTTAATTTGATGAGAGATCACACCCATGGGAATATGTTCAGTTTGATTGGGTGTCACAAGGTTTGCAATGATTTTCCTAACATTGCAAAGCATTATTGGTTTTTTGACTTCTTTGAAATAGATGTGTGTGAGTCAAGCATGGTTAGACTCATCATATTCAAAGAAGCCTGATGGAGAGAGGGTTGCAAGCATAGTCTTTGACAACTTTTTTGCACAAAGAGCTACAAGGATTGTGAAGGTAACCTCAAAACTTTGATTTTAAATTCAAATTGATTTTTTTTTAAAGTCTTTCATTATTATTTTGTAACTTTAATCTTTTTGTATTTGTGAAATGTAGGTGCCAAAGCCCTTGGTTAGAGTGCTTCATTTGGTAGATGGGAATCTAAACCTAATGAGGTATATTTGTGAGGCCATGGGTAGGGCGAAAGAGTTTATCTAAAATTATTACAAGGGGACACCTTCAAATTTGATCCCACTTGGTAGATCATTGATCAATGCAACAATTAACTCTACCAACCCATCCATGCAACATAGTTCTTACTCAACACTCATTTTTTCTATTAAGATAGTTTCTTAGATCCTAATGGAGAGGTTATGGAGAGCCTCATGACATGTATCCAAAGGATGACAACCCAGGTTGAGGTGAGAGACCTCATTATTCAAGAATTGCACAACTATAGGACTGGAAGGTGTAGGCTCTTTTCTTTGAAGTTAAATTTTTTAAATTTACTATTGATAATTTAAAAAAATATGGTTTGAATTTGCTTTCTTGCTCTTCAATATTTTATTTTGTAAATTAGTGGTGGATGGATTGGGGTGCAAATACCCCAAACCTCCAAACATTACCCTCTACATTTTGTGCCAACCTTGTAGTGCATCCAACTTAAGCATAATTGGAGCATGTTTGAGGTCATCCACATGAAGAAGAGGAGAAAATTAGCTCAAAAATGCCTTAATGACCTTCTCTTTGTGAAATACAACCTTCGACTTCGTACAAGAAGGGTAGAGGACAAGTCATAGGAGCTCATTGATTTGGATGACATTAATCCTTATAGCAATTAGGCAAGGTGGGATGAGCAACCTCCATTGTTTATTGAAGATGAGATTATTGATTTTGAGAAACATGCATTGGAGGATGTGGGTGCAAGAAGAGATATAGGATTGAATGACATTAATGAGGTTGAAGAGGAGTCATTGTCATCTACAAGCAAGATGGAGATCAAGCCACAACCTTCTATTCCAAGCAAGGAGCCACAACAAACTCCAAGGATTAGAACCTCAACCTCTCCCCAAGTTTTCACTTGATTAGGGAAGAGGAAGATGTAAAATATTGTATTTTCATTTTGTACTATATAATTTATGAATCACGATGATGATTTTCAAAGGAAATCATCATCAATTCATAATAGTTATTGACTATCTATTGTATCAACCATCAAGATTCTACATAATGATGCAATTTTACACTTAGTTTGTATTCAAATTAAAAAAAATTAATAGAAAACACTTTTTTACTCATTTACGGACTCATTGGATACATCTTGTTATTGAATTTTGTAAAGAAAATTTGTGTTTTTTTTAAAAATTAAGTAATTTTTGAAGTTGTCAAGTAAAACAAATTAGGTCTATCGAGTTTTTTCCAAGTTCAAGTCTGCCAACTATGATTCCTTCTATTTTGGATATTGAAGCATTCAAGAAAAAAAACCTTTGGTGTAAGACATTAAAACACTCTCTTGATTTTCATTATTATATTCAAAGATGAAAGCCCTCTTATCCATGATAGGTGATTCCATCCAAGAATTACATCTGTGCTAATTTGTTTAAAAAAATATTGAAGATTTGATTGTTTTGGTTAAGGTAAACACAAAAAGGGCTTAGATCCATTACAAAAACAACCATAGAGGCAAGCAGGACAAGTCTCACCAATAATGAGACTGGAAAAACCAAACAAAGGCCAACAATGCTTTTGATTGGAGTATAAAACCAAAAAGGCGAGAAACAAGGGTCTTGACCCTCTACAATTGACTTATCACTCATGACTCGAGAATGAGTATGGGAAGAGGTAGAAGAAAGATCTTTCATCCTACTAACAATAGTCCAAGCAATACTATCATCCAAATTCCCATTACAAGGGGAAACAAGAGGAGACTCCCCCATGAAAAGACTATCAACACACGAGGGTGGAACAAAAGGATGATAAGGTGAAATGCAATCATCATCCACATGAGAAGTCTAAAGCAAAGTTGAAGTAGCCGACAAAACAAGATGTAAGCACAGAGTAGGAGGAACCCCAATAAGGTCCTTAGGACATGAAAAAGCCACACCAAAAGCAAGATGCTCAACATTATCTTGAGAGGAGTCATCAGTCAAAGAGTCAGGAGTTTGGATAGTCAAGTGATCACCATTAGCATTCTTCCACCAACTAGCAGTGCCTTTACGATGCAAACGAGAGCAATTTGAAGCCAAGTGACCAATTGTGAAGCAATGATGGCATAAAAGGGAGGCCCTCAAAATCAAGTGGTTGAGTCCAAGGCCTATCCCCAACCACCAAAGCCACATCCTCGTGAAGAGGCCTAGAGATGTCAATATCCACCAAAATGCGGGAAAAAGTAGAGTGCCCCATGAAGGAAGTGAAATCATCAACCTTCGAGAAGTGACCAATAGAGTTGCCAATGGCCTCATAACAAGAATCCTCCCAAAATCGGAAGGGAAGATTAGGAAGTCTAACCCACACTAAACGCACATTGATTGGTTTAGTAAGGGGGTTAAAGGAAGTTATCTAGGATTTGATCGAGAGAGAGTGCTCTCCCCAAGTCCACAACTTACCTAACACCAAGATTTTATCCTCAAACGAAACAAAGGAAACAATAAAAAACCTTTAGCATAGGGGAAAGTTTGATCTTACTAGCATGAGGGGTTGCTAAGAACCCAACACCCAAGTTTGAAGATTAGGAAGAAAAGGCCAAAGATTGAAGAATCTACAAACTAGACCCCTATGTTGGTAGAATTCCTCATTTTCCCCCACCTCTTGGCCACAAACCACCATTGGGGAGGATTTGGCACAAAGAAGAGGGCAAGGATTCCTTTTGGAGGGATGAATAGTAGTAGAACCAACTGCATGAACAAAGCTCTAAACGCCAACAACAATTCCAAGCTTCAACGGGGCGTTGCAACCTTCACCCACAACCCAACAACACCAATAATGTCCACATGAGCAAAAACAACCCTCGACAATCTGACAACAAAAGAAATAACCTGCGTTGGAGGGGAAGCACCACCCAACAATGCATCGAGGGAGAGGATGGGAAAAAAATGGGTAGCACTTACACCAAAAAGAAATGTTGCAAACATAAGGTGGGAGGGCACGATAGGAGCAAGAATTTTGAATGTCCTTGTCAAGAGGGTCTATATTGTTACACATTGATGATTTGATTATTTAGGACTAAATCTATAAGGAATTTGTAAGAAAATCTTTTGATATCATGACAATATTCATATTTGTCGTAATTTGAAGGATACTTATTGTTGCCCCCAACTTGAGTGTAATGTACATGACCAATGCTAGCCAAACTTCATGAAACTTTTAAAATTAACACAAATCCATGTTTTTCCTGATCACCAAGATCCCAATGCGGGCAAGGTGAGAACATGTGAAAGTTGGGTATAAACAATAAGCAATTAATTGAAACTCATTGGTTGCAAGTCATCCAATCTATAATCAATGATAAGTATGATCAATACCACTAACAATTTACAAACATATATGATCAATGCCAAACTGACAAACAAATAGATTCAATCAATGTCAAATGGGTGGATTGCAACAATTTTGATCAACGCCAAACTAGTAGATAACACTCGAGCTTGGATCAATGTGAAATTGGAAAATACTAATATGCAAAATAAAATGGTTTCCTAAAGTAAACCATCCAAGATCTACTTACAATACCAAAGAAATATCTAACTAGTAGTAAACCATCTAATTTTACAATATTAGCAAGCTAAGATTCTTACTAAATAATTCAAGTTAACAAACTCCACATTAGTATCAACAATGATTATATGCAACAATAAAATATTCTCTAAATAATAAAACATGGGAATAATATTATATAGCCAACTAAAGATACTAGTTGATGTAGAAACTCGAGATGAGATACTCGATGCTGGAAACTTATATGGTTGTCAATAATCCAAAGGTGCAATTCATCTCAAGTTTGAAACATGCGGTATAAACTACTCTAGAACTTAGAAAATGGCCCCACATAGAGCACATTAGTAAAATTCCCTAATTCCCATCCATAAATTCTAAATATAAAACCACAAGTATCAAACAATTACCAATAGGAATATTGTTGCATACTACCAAGGTACAATTGCCTCTTTATAACCTATACGACCTTCCAAAGTATTTCTAAAATGTGGTGTGATTGGCTTCAAATGTTACAACACTTGCATAAAGTATAAATGAAATGAAGCAACCAATATAATCTCTCAAATCTAGACACAACATCTTGAAAAATTGGATGGCAACACTAAACTGTATGACCAACTCAATGCTAGTCTCCAAGTGTGACTTACAAATTCAATGCATCATTTTCACTTGTATAAACAAATTTGTGATTCCTCCTTGAAGTATTATGGCTGCTAGAAGGAAGAAAGGAAATCACTTATTAGGTTGTATTACTCATAATATTTGATGGTACAACTAGTGCAACTAAACCAACCCCCAAACATTTAATCTTCACACAAATCACCCAAAAGAAATTGATTAATTTGTTGATATACAAAAAAGGCATTAATCAATTCAAAACTCCAAAACGGAACACACACTACAATAGTCGTAAGTAGCTAAGTTACCAAATCAACTATTTTACCTATCAATCTTGAGTACACTACAATTTGAAATCGGGCATGTCTTGGAAAACCTGCAAAATTGAACAAGGTTCAATTTTTTTCACACAAAAAGTTTTCAATTTTTTTTGTTGAATCCTAATGCACCAAGTGTCGACATGCGATTGCAAATGTTGGCACAATTTTTGAAAAAAATCACTTTTTCAATGGACAAATAAAAAAGCTATTTTGTCATTATTTTGTTTTCGTTTTTATTTT
>VDFB02158010.1:0-25334 GCA_007258455.2 Sequoia sempervirens | reverse complement strand
AAGCCGAATGACCTTATTTTTTAAAACAAACACTCCAAATTTAAAATTAAACAAACTTTAATATTTTTAAGGACTTAAAAATAAACCACCCCAAACTGTAAAAGCCCGAAATGAATCAATGAAAGGGCTAAAATAAATATTATAGGAGATTTATTTTTGATAAGGGGGATTTGTTAAGATTTTATATGAAAATATGGGAAATTCATAAGGATTTTTATGTATTTGGAGAGATAAGCGAAATATTCTCAAATCAATTGGTTAAAGGCCAAATTGAGAAAATTCTTTGTATAAAAAGGGGGCTTGAGGTGAGAATTGGAATCAAGTTTTCTTTCAGGTTGAAGTCTTGATGCTGAGATTGACGAAAGAGAGGTCTTGTTGAAGAATTTTCAAGCCATTGTTGAATGTCGGAGCCCTGTTATGCTGCCGAACTGATGGTCTTGGTGCATCAATTGTAATCGATTTTGGAGTTAATCGGATCGGTCTCTCTATTGGAGTGGACCCGGAGACGTAGTCACATTCTATGACGAACTCCGTTATCAAGCGTTGTTTGCACTTCTCTTCTTCTCTCTCTTTCTGTCTCTCATTTCCTTCCTTTCTGTTATAATCACCTTGTTATTACTTTCATTATGTTATTTCCTTAAGTTAATTTTGTTTTAATTTAACTTGAAATAATCATTGTAAAGCATTGTAAAAGTTAAGCATTTTAAACTGCAATCTAGTCTAGATCCTATACAGATCAAGTTGGTATCAGAGCTTTAGGGTGACTTTTATTGCAGTTATTTTTTTTTGAATGCTAACGAGATCCAGGATTCAGAAGGGTGAAGGCAAGCTCAAGACTTTGATCCCGTAGATCTGGAAGCGAAAAACATTACCGAAGATGTCGGCCGGAATGAGGTTCCTAAAGAGATCGCTGAGCAGAATTCAAGAGCATTCCTCGATGATGAAAAGGTGGATATTCTTTTCAGAGAGACAAGAACTGGCATCGAAGAAGGTTCTACCGGGCAAGAAGATCGCAGAAAGACATGAAAGGGAAACAACATGAAGATGGTGGCAAGCAACCAGATCATCCCTTTTCTTCTTCTCCTCCCTCTTCTCCTTCTCCTTCTTCTCCATCTTCTCCTCATTCTATTTCTTCTAATCCTTTCAAGAGTGGGTATAAGCCTAAGATCAAACTTGATGTAAAATTTGATTTGCCTAAATATTGTGGAGAACTTAATGCTGAAAAATTGGATGATTGGATTCAACAAATTGAGGTTTATTGTAGAGTCCAGAACCTAATAGATGATGTTGATAGGATCCAATTAGCTACTCTTCGTTTAGGTGGTACAGCCTTAACTTGGTGGGAGAGTAAGTCTAAGGCAGAAGTTTCACAACATGGTAGAGTCAGTTTAACTTGGGCAGAGTTTATTAATGCACTTAAGAAGCAATTTTATCCCTTAGGACATATGCAGCAATTAATGATGGATTGGCAAATGTTTAGGCAAGGGAAGGGTCAAACTGTCCAAGAGTACACCCATGAGTTTAGGAAAAGGGCTATTCCTTTGAATGTTCCTTTGTATACCCAAGACACGTTGTTGAAGTACATAGGAGGTTTGCATTCCTACCTTAGGCATTCCATTTTGGTTTTGAACCCTTGTAACTTGGATGAAGTGTCTGTTCAGGCAACACACTTAGAGTCAAGGGGTAAAGGATCTTTTATTGATAATGATGTAAAGAAATCTTCTAAGAATGTAGAGACAGGTAAAGGAAAGAAGGCAGCCACAATCAAGAAGGATGAGAAGCTTTCTTGTTCTCATTGTGACAAGAATGGTCATGATGAAGAACACTGTTGGAAGTTGCATCCAGAACTGAGGCCTAAGTGGGCTCAAAGACATAATCAGAAACAGAAGGGTAAGGATAAATCCACGAATGTTGTTATGGATCTTGGTTCAGATTCAGATGATGAGACTAAGATAACAGCGATGGGTCTAAAAGGTAAAGCCTCTATTTCTGGTGTTTCTGTTGCAAGTTGTGCTTCTTCTACAGTTAATGATTTCTCTGAAGATGTAAAAAGGAATGAGCTTTTTCATTTAAGGTTGTTAAGAACAAGAAATTGGATGCACTCCATAGATAGTGGTTCCCTGCACTTAATTTAAAGTGTTGTAAATAACTTTGGGATTAAGAACTACACCATTATAAGAAACCTTTATCCATCAGGTTGGATTTGTGAAATGATATTGCAAGTAACAAGACATGCACCTTAAGGTTCACAATCACCAGTAAGTCAGGATGAAGTTCAATTGATGTAGTTCCACTGATATCCGTGGGATAGTTTGGTATCCCTTATCTTTATGACAGAAAGCTATATTCTACAAAAACAAAAATCATTATCATTTGTTTAAAGATGGCATTCAAGATATTGTACATTCCCTCACAAGATTAAGACCCATCGCTCTTTGCAAACACAGGCGCTTAAAGAGGGTAATTAATGCAAGTAAAGAGTTAACTCTTTATGTCCACAAGTTATTGCGTGGTTCTACACTTGAACTTGGAGTAGCTAACCAGGGTCAAATGTTGCAGGATGCACTTGCAATACAGCATGAGAAAATGATGCTTGAAAGCATTGATGAATCCTTGGGTAAAAATGTTTCTGTTGTAAAGGATCGAATGGTTGTTGACTTATTCCCCTTCATTTCTGCATTGGTTTTCAGCTTGATGCTAGTCAATTTTTGTTGGTTAGCGGCTATGGCAATTGATGTAGATGTTTATGGAAGTGATAAAGTTATGTTTATGATCAACAATATTTCTGCAGTCTTCATTGTGCTTGTGAGCCAGGTTTTCAGATGTACAGAGGATATAGGACAAGTGGGGAGGCCAAGTCCTCACATATTGTCAGAGTAAATGCCACTTTTGGAGGTCCAAAAGGTCTTCAGTGGGGAGGCCTGATCCGGTGGACATTTTTCAGTGGAAATTGAAGTGTCACATTTTTCTCCAAAATCTGCACCATCAGAAAGAGCTCAGCGTCCTGGTTCCAACGCAACTCGAACGGAGCAAAAAGGAGTCTGTTTGCACGAGTTATAGCCAGTCAAACCTTTGGTCAAACTGGTATCAGGGGCATCCAGGAAGCGGAAAAAATGGCGGCATCAAAAATAAATGAAACTGGCATCATTGCGAAGAGCTCATCGAGACGATTCTGACGGTGTTCATTTCATCGAAATCCGACATCGGATGCGAGAGTTATCAGAGGTCAAAGTTTGCAGTTGACTTGTCAAGGTGGACCGTATGAATGCTGACGTCAGCAGTCAGTCCGTACTATACGGAATGTATATGGGCGAATCCGAGCGAAACACGTGGTGGCAGAGTCATTGTACGGACCCAATCATGTGATGACACGTGTCATCCGTACGTCGACGTGGCAGTACAGTCAGCGACAGGTGGCAGACAGGTTGGCGATGACGTGTCGTCGACGGCAAGTCAATGCTGGACACGTGGCAGTCGTCTGTATTTCGAGTTGGCATCCACATCAGCGTCCTAGTCAGCATTTTTGGCGAATTATATTTTTCCACGTGGCACCTTTTCGGAATGCCACGTGGCCCAGATTTGTTCCATCGGCGGTTTTGTATTTTTGAAGTTGGTTGTGTTTGTTTGTAAAATGTTTAGGTCGGCCCGCGTGGGGCTCGACCCATGCACCTCCTGCGAACAAACCTTTGCCTTAACCGTTGGAGCGCGAGATTCACGTTTAACTAGTTATGGAGACCGTTGGGTTTTGTGGATGGATTGTTAGAATTTGGTTTTAAAAATCCCGACGGCCGGGAGTTGAACCCGGAACCGTCGGGTTCAACAAAAGGAAACTCACCAACGAGCCATCGAATGGCTTTCGATATGTATGTGGCGTCGGCTTATATTCTCAACTGTTTGAAAGCCGAATGACCTTATTTTTTAAAACAAACACTCCAAATTTAAAATTAAACAAACTTTAATATTTTTAAGGACTTAAAAATAAACCACCCCAAACTGTAAAAGCCCGAAATGAATCAATGAAAGGGCTAAAATAAATATTATAGGAGATTTATTTTTGATAAGGGGGATTTGTTAAGATTTTATATGAAAATATGGGAAATTCATAAGGATTTTTATGTATTTGGAGAGATAAGGAAATATTCTCAAATCAATTGGTTAAAGGCCAAATTGAGAAAATTCTTTGTATAAAAAGGGGGCTTGAGGTGAGAATTGGAATCAAGTTTTCTTTCAGGTTGAAGTCTTGATGCTGAGATTGACGAAAGAGAGGTCTTGTTGAAGAATTTTCAAGCCATTGTTGAATGTCGGAGCCCTGTTATGCTGCCGAACTGATGGTCTTGGTGCATCAATTGTAATCGGTTTTGGAGTTAATCGGATCGGTATCTCTATTGGAGTGGACCCGGAGACGTAGTCACATTCTATCGAACTCCGCGATCAAGCGTTGTTTGCACTTCTCTTCTTCTCTCTCTTTCTGTCTCTCATTTCCTTCCTTTCTGTTATAATCACCTTGTTATTACTTTCATTATGTTATTTCCTTAAGTTAATTTTGTTTTAATTTAACTTGAAATAATCATTGTAAAGCATTGTAAAAGTTAAGCATTTTAAACTGCAATCTAGTCTAGATCCTATACAGATCAAGTTGGTATCAGAGCTTTAGGGTGACTTTTATTGCAGTTATTTTTTTTTGAATGCTAACGAGATCCAGGATTCAGAAGGGTGAAGGCAAGCTCGAAGACTTTGATCCTGAGATCGGGAAGCGTAAAACATTGTCGAAGATGTCAGTTTCTGGAATGGAGGTTCCTAAAGAGATCAGTGAGCAGGAATTCCGAAGAGCATTCCTCGAGATGAAGGCAAAGGTGGATATTCTTTTTCAGGAGAGACAAGAATGGAAGGCATGTGAAGAAGGTTCGTCGAAGCAAGAAGATCGAAAAGACATGAAAGGGAAACAACATGAAGATGGTGGCAAGCAACCAGATCATCCCTTTTCTTCTTCTCCTCCCTCTTCTCCTTCTCCTTCTTCTCCATCTTCTCCTCATTCTATTTCTTCTAATCCTTTCAAGAGTGGGTATAAGCCTAAGATCAAACTTGATGTAAAATTTGATTTGCCTAAATATTGTGGAGAACTTAATGCTGAAAAATTGGATGATTGGATTCAAAAAATTGAGGTTTATTGTAGAGTCCAGAACCTATTAGATGATGTTGATAGGATCCAATTAGCTACTCTTCGTTTAGGAGGTACATCCTTAACCTGGTGGGAGAGTAAGTCTAAGGCAGAAGTTTCACAACATGGTAGAGTCAGTTTAACTTGGGCAGAGTTTATTAATGCACTTAAGAAGCAATTTTATCCCTTAGGACATATGCAGCAATTAATGATGGATTGGAAAATGTTTAGGCAAGGGAAGGGTCAAACTGTCCAAGAGTACACCCATGAGTTTAGGAAAAGGGCTATTCCTTTGAATGTTCCTTTGTATACCCAAGACACGTTGTTGAAGTACGTAGGAGGTTTGCATTCCTACCTTAGGCATTCCATTTTGGTTTTGAACCCTTGTAACTTGGATGAAGTGTCTGTTCAGGAAACACACTTAGAGTCAAGGGGTAAAGGATCTTTTATTGATAATGATGTAAAGAAATCTTCTAAGAATGTAGAGACAGGGAAAGGAAAGAAGGCAGCTACAGTCAAGAAGGATGAGAAACTTTCTTGCACTCATTGTGACAAGGAAGTTTATGATGAAAATCACTGCTGGAAGTTACATCCCGAACTGAAGCCTAAGTGGGCTCAAAGACATAATCAGAAACAGAAGGGTAAGGATAAATCCATGAATGTTGTTATGGATCTTGGTTCAGATTCAGATGATGAAACTAAGATAACAGCGATGGGTCTAAAAGGTAAAGCCTTTATTTCTGGTGTTTCTGTTGCAAGTTGTGCTTCTTCTTCCACAATTAATGATTTCTCTGAAGATGTAAAAAGGAATGAGCTTTTTCATTTAAGGGTTGTTGCTAAGAACAGTAAAATTGATGCACTCATAGATAGTGGTTCTCAGGTGAATTTAATTTCAGAAAGTGTTGTAAATAACTTGGGATTAAGAACTACACCACATAAGAAACCTTATCCACTAGGTTGGATTTGTGAAAATGACAAGTTGCAAGTAACAAAACAATGCACCTTAAGGTTCACAATCACTAGTAAATTTGTGGATGAAGTT
Source organism: Sequoia sempervirens (assembly GCA_007258455.2). Lineage (NCBI taxonomy): Eukaryota > Viridiplantae > Streptophyta > Pinopsida > Cupressales > Cupressaceae > Sequoia > Sequoia sempervirens. The sequence goes on along the minus strand of VDFB02158010.1, from coordinate 19,134 downwards.
CAGTTTGATGTAGTTCCACTGGATATCTGTGGGATAGTGCTTGGTAGCCCTTACTTATATGACAGGAAAGCTATATTCTACAGGGAACAGAATCATTATCACTTGTTTAAAGATGGCATTCAGTATATTGTACATTCTCACAGGATTAAGACTGATCAATCTTCTGCAAACACAGGACAGTTAAAGAGGGTATTTAATGCAAGTAAAGAGTTAACTCTTATGTCTGTCAATACAGGTGGTTCTAAACATGAACTTGGAGTAGCTAACCAGGGTCAGATGTTGCAGGATGCACCCGCAGTACAGCATGAGAAAATGATGCTTGAAAGCATTGATGAATCCTTGGGTAAAAATTTTCCTGTTGTAAAGGATCGAATGGTTGTTGACTTATTCTCCTTCATTTCTGCATTGGTATTCAGCTTGATGCTAGTCAATTTTTGTTGGTTAGCAGCTATGGCAATTGATGTAGATGTCTATGGAAGTGATAACATTATGTTTATGATCAACAATATTTCTGCAGTCTTCATTGTGCTTGTGAGCCAGGTTTTCAAATGTACAGAGGATACAGGACAAGTGGGGAGGCCAAGTCCTCACATATTTTCAGAGTAAATGCCACTTTTGGAGGTCCAAAAGGTCTTGATGGGGGCGATCGATTGGACATTTTTCGATTAGAGTGAAGTCTCATTTTCTCCAAAATCTGCACCATCGGAAAGGCTCAGTATCCTAGTTATCTTTCGAGCAGGCAAAAAGGAGTCCGTTTGCACGAGTTACTTGATCAAACCTTTAGTCAGCTGGTATCGAGGCATCTAGGAAGCGGAAAAAATGGCGGTCAAAAATCAATGGCTGGCATCATTACGAAGAAGCTCGTCGAGATAGTTAAGCGGTGTTCATTTGCGTCAAAATCCGACATCGGATCGAGTTATGGGAAATTCAAAGTTTGCGGTTGACTTGTCAGGTGGACCATCGGATGCGTCGGCCCGGTCGATGCATCTTGTCTGCGGAATAATGAAGCGAATCCGGCGAAACACGTGGTGGCGGTCATTGCGGACCCAATCGTATTGATGACCACGTGTCATCCGTCGATACGACGTGGCGATACGGTCAGCGGTGGCGAGCCAGGTTGGCGATGACGTCATCGTGTCGATGGCAAGTCAATCTCTGGACGCGTGGCGGTCATACGTATTTGATTTAGCATCCACATCGACGTCCTGGTCGGCATTTTTCGATTGGGTATATTTCTGCGTGGCACCGGAATGCCACGTGGCGGATGACTCTGTTCCATGGTTTTTGTATTTTTGAAGTTGGTTGTGTTTGTTTGTAAAATGTTTAAGTCGACGCGTGGGCCTCGGCCCATGCACCTCTGCAGACAAACCTTTGCCTTAACCATTGGGCGAGATTCGCGTACAACTAATTATGGAAATAGTTGGGTTTTGTGGATGGATTGGTAGAATTTGGTTTTAAAAATCCGTGGTAGGGGACACGGGCCATCGGGTTCAGCAAAAAAGAGCTCTGCGAGCCATCGAATGAGAGGAGGAGGAGGAGCTTCGACAATATGTATGTAGCGTCGGCTTGTATTCTCAACTGTTTGAAAGCCGAATGACCTTATTTTTTAAAACAAACACTCCAAATTTAAAATTAAACAAACTTTAATATTTTTAAGGACTTAAAAATAAACCACCCCAAACTGTAAAAGCCCGAAATGAATCAATGAAAGGGCTAAAATAAATATTATAGGAGATTTATTTTTGATAAGGGGGATTTGTTAAGATTTTATATGCAAATATGGGAAATTCATAAGGATTTTTATGTATTTGGAGAGATAAGGGAAATATTCTCAAATCAATTGGTTAAAGGCCAAATTGAGAAAATTCTTTGTATAAAAAGGGGGCTTGAGGTGAGAATTGGAATCAAGTTTTTTTTTCAGGTTGAAGTCTTGATGCTGAGATTGACGAAAGAGAGGTCTTGTTGAAGAATTTTCAAGCCATTTTTGAATGTTGGAGCCCTATTATGCTGCTGAACTGATGGTCTTGGTGCATCAATTGTAATCGATTTTGGATTTAATCGGATCGGTCTCTCTATTGGAGTGGACCCGGAGACGTAGTCACATTCTGTGACGAACTCCGTTATCAAGCGTTGTTTGCACTTCTCTTCTTCTCTCTCTTTTTGTCTCTCATTTCCTTCCTTTCTGTTATAATCACCTTGTTATTACTTTCATTATGTTATTTCCTTAAGTTAATTTTGTTTTAATTTAACTTGAAATAATCATTGTAAAGCATTGTAAAAGTTAAGCATTTTAAACTGCAATCTAGTCTAGATCCTATACAGATCATCAGTCGTCCAACACTTGTCGGCCCTATTAGTCCACTAACCACTGGTTACTGTTTTGGTGGTCAAATCTTCTTTATCCGCAAGTTTTTGCCATATCAGAATTGTTCAGCTGGTGCATTCAATATTCCGCAGGTACTTGGATTGGCTGCCACATCCAGTCAGCAGTACTCGGCGCTACTTGTGCATCATTGCTGCCAAGGGTATGATCTAGCTTCAAATTGTCTGGCATTCATTACTCGGCACATACACTACCAGCCGACATACTTCCACCGCATCCTATCATCAAGTTGTTGATCTGGCCCATGCATGGTCCGTATCCACTTGACCAATCATTTTGAGTACCCTCTACATATCCATTGGCATGTTAGGGTACCAATTATTTTAATCTCTCTACATCGGCTGCAAACCATCATCTAGGGAACCGCATCATCTGGCTCCTACATTTGTATTGGTGGATCTATCGGCCATTGGCAGGGATTATTGTTCATTGGCATCATCTCTAAACTGTAGGCCCACATCATCCAATATGTGGTGTATGGGTACACTGAGTTAGGGTATTCGTAGACCCATTTGTCAGTTATTTTGTTGTCAGATCTAGTCATAGCTTCATCGGTGGACATTGATTCTTCCATCGACAGATATTCCTCTGAAGATCGGCATCCACACTTTTCTCATCGACATCCATGAGTACCTCCCATCGACATTCACTAATAGGTCTACATATCGGTGGTCAAATTCATGGAAAGGTTTCCTTGCATGGAAATTTTTTCCCCTACTTTTTGGTTAGTTTTTTAAAAAAGAGGGCAAGTTCTTTTTAAAAAAAGCTTTCTATTGATTTTAAAAAAAAAGCTAATGGGTTTTTTGGAGATTTTTTAAAGTTTTCTACAAAACTTATTTATTTCCAAATAAAGAGGGAGAAGCTGACGAGTTTTTGGAGATTTTTAAAGATTTTGTAAATGGATGACTTAATTACTTTGGAGAATGGGAATTATAGGCAATGGAGTAATTTAATTCTCACTCATCTTGGTGAGAGAAATCTATTTTCCTATTTGTTTAATAAAGTTCTTTGTCCTAGCACAAATGTTGAGTATGGCATTTGGAAAGGCTTTAGGGCTAGAGTCTTTAGAGTTATTTTTGAAAATGTAAATGATGACATTTTGGAGACACTTATTCACTTTGAATGTCCTCATGCTCTTTGGAATCACATTAAAGAGGTATATGGACACCATGATTCTTCTCCATCTCTTGAAGCTCCTCTTTCCAACTCACATGTGCTTGTTCATTCTTCAGAGTTGATAAACCATGCTTGTGATCCTTTTGACAAGATTACAGATGCTTCAGAGGTTCCTGATTCTTCATCTTCTGTTGATGAGTCATTGAGTACTACCATTGATTCATTGCAATATGTACCTCATAGTCTTCTTGATTGGGATTCCTATTTGACAGACATTGCTTCTTTGTTTGTGGAGTCTCACATTTTAGATTTGGAGGACCAATTTGAGATCTATCTCTCCTATTTGATGATAGTCATGGGTCCACTATTATCACTTCATGTTTGTCTATGGAGTTTGTTCAAGATCAGTTTCCATTGGTTCCTATTTTGTCATAGTTTGTTGTGATTGGGCATGTACCTAATTGGATTGCGACATCATCTTCATCATCTAAGAACTTGGCAATGCATGAGCAGATTTTAGAGACACGATCTTCATACATATGGATTCATCTTCCTACTTCCTATCCAAAATGGGAATCATTCCTACAGTTGTACTTGTTGTATCTTCTTCCTAAGGGGAGAAACATTGTTTGTAGGCATTGGATTATGTTTTGTCTTCAAACATTAACCATGTTTGCAAGAGATCACACATTATGGGGGGGATATCCTATCTCTCTACTTCCCTCTTATGGGGGGTCATTTATTGTATATTCATGATGGATGTAGTCCTTGGGGGGTATCATTGAGTCCTCCATACATCATGTTTACATTCATCATGCTTGTTTTTTGTTTTGTCTCTTTTGGAGAAGGGTTTTCTTCCCACTGGGTTTTCCCCTTTTCTCTGCTTTATGAGAGATTGTATTTCATTTGCATCTATAAATGGGTACCTAACATGGCCTAGTTGTTGGGACCCATAATAGTTTTCATTATAATATTCTCCCTAAGTTGCACTTATGGGGGGGTGTTGGTGTAATTAACTATTTAATTACACTTTCATAAGTTTCCTTATGAATTAATTTAAGTCCTAGGTTGCATTTTATTATCCTTATCTAATTGATCTATCTTGTAGCTCAAGTTAGGTTTAGGGTTGTGCATGCTTGCTTTTATAAGCAATCCTCATCTTGTACATTTGTATCAATTCAATCATGAATCAATCTTGCATTTGATATAGCAAGCATTCTCGCCATTATCTCTCTCTTGTGGAAGTATTTTAGTCTAGCAATTGATTCCTGGTTTCTAACACATGTCGCCTTCATGATTTTGTTGAAACTAGAGAATTTGTCTCATCATCATCAATGTCTTCTAACCCTGCAAGTGTAAGGAGGTACTGGGCACACACTAGATCATCTTTAGCCTCATCTTCCATGGCAACATCAGGTTCCTCCATATAAGAAGCATAAGTGCTATGGTCCTTATCCTTCTTCATTTTCTCCTTAGACTTAGTCAATTTCACAGATTTAGTTCCCTACCTTTTCTTACTCTATTTTTCATGAACACACCACCAAACTTATCTTGATCACAATTGACAATTCTACTTCTCAAGTTGTAAGTCCTTTTCGCTTCACCCCCCATGAAATTTGCAAAATATTTCCTTACTATCTCAGGCTTCGCAGACTTCTTAGACAAGTTTGGCTTAATTATGGGTGTGCCATCGTGGGTTTTAGGCCTTTTGACACCTCTTTATTTTTGGGTTTCCTCTTTGATCTAATTCTTGACTCACTGGGCTTACTCATCATCATGGAAAACAAAACTAGGGCTTGTAGACCTTCAATTGCAAGAAAAGTTTTAATAATTTATGCTCTCATAAATGAACTTGCAGAACAAGAACCCTAGACTATGTACAATTCTCATCAACCCAAATAGGATTTATAAACAACTAAACCCTCACTAGCACCAAGCATTCAAAGCCTACAAACTTCCTTATAATTTACTAAATGATCCAGCCTATGCAAAATTTGACATAGATGAAATTGGGTACTTTCTTATGCAAGAGAAATTGTGTTCAATACCTTTGCAAAAACTTGCTTGAGATTCACACGCTTCTTCTTTGGCTATAAACCAATTCCTTAGCTCTTTAATAATTGCAATTATGAAGCTAGATTTACTGATAATCTCCATTTATCAAAATTTCTTGAGGCATGTCCACTATTAATGTTCAAAGAGAGCTTGTGTGAGTGAGATAACAACCATCCACCTCATGTTTGAATCATAACCATTGATCATCTTGATTTAAAACATGATCAATGATGGTCCTCAACCATCATGCCATGCTTTTACAACATGTGCATTAAAAAAAATGATGACACCTCAGATAACTTCCACATATCCATCTACACATTAGTCATCATTTATATGATAGCCATCACACATCGCTACCTTGGTTCCTACTCCATCAAGTGAACTTGTGATGCATTAAGACTTGACAATGAGGGGAATATTCCATTAGGTGCTTCATCACTCATCAATGATATACGTTCTAAAACTTAATTTGAAACTCTGATGGATTTAGGTGGTGTGATGGGTGCAAGGAATAATAATTTGCATCGCCCATCACTGATCCACTCAGTAATAATAAAAATAAATTAGTGATGTTGAACTCTTAGTGATAAGTCAGGATCACTCCACATGTCCATATGATAAGATCAAGGGCCGATAAAGCATTTCCTTTAATATATTTCACATCTACAAAGAAGCATTGGAATAAAGAACTTCATTGTGCATGCCCAATTCATAACTAAGAACTCATGAGAAATTTGCAATAGGGAAATGACCAAAAATAAGAAGGAATTAGCTCACATTGCTCATCACTAATTTGAAATGTAAAGTTTAAATTCTATCCACAACGAGTGATAGAAATGGGACAATTTCATCATGCATCGCTAATTTGAGACCAATGGTTTTAAGATAATCTATGATGATTGATATGGAAGGTGATGAACAAGAACCTTAAGTGGATCAATTATGCATGTGCTGATAATTTGTTTTGAAAAGGGGACTACTTAGGACAATATAGGGTAAGGCCTCAAAAAACTTAAAATTTTTTTTGTAAAGGATGTAAATGCCAAACAAGGTCAAAATTTCAACCTTACAAAATAAAAGTATTTCTCAAACCTAGGCACACATGGAGAAATTTGGCAACAAACAACCCTAACCATAAGGGACCAGTCAAAGCATGAACTTCAATGACATAAGTTATTTTAACCCAACTAGAGATCAGCCACAATAGGTCAATAAAGGAAAAAACTGAAAGGGTAAGGGCTTAGATATAGGAGAAAATATTCTAAGTAAAACAACTCCCCACATAGAACCATATACCCTAACCCTTGATAGACCAAGAAGACTAGAGGAAAAGCACTTTCAAATCAGTGGAACATGGAAAATTTCAGGGTTCCACCAATGGCTCTGACTGGGGATGCATGCTTCTCACAAGCATGGTGTGATTCCAGAACTCATGGTTGAAGAAAACCAGATATGAAGTCCCTTGGGTGCTCCATAAATTCTTCCCTATTCAAGCAATTTATTTGACCTCATTTGATGGCACCAAGCCACCAAATGAAAAGAAAAATTAGTGTTTTCCTCTATCAAAAACACTATTCTCTATCGTCTGAACTAATCCAAGTCTAAAATCATAGCCATTATAAACTTGAAAACCAATGTTAGCACTAGCATAGTCATGCCCTCTAATGCATTCATTAACTCCATCAATCTAACATTGGCAATCAAGTACCGACTAAAACCCATAGTTAATATGACACCATAGCTTATCCAACTCATGTTCATGTTTTCAATGCAAGAGCATCTAGGGTATAAGAGCAATCCTGCATCACCCAAAATAAAATTTTCTTTTCAATAAGGGCTAAATTTGGTAGGGTTACTATTTTTAGTAAGTTTACATTTATGCACAATTGGACACAAAATCTTACATAGACCTCCAGAATGGTAAATTGAAGCCAATGGTGAAGAAATCACTTCAATGCCATTTGTAATTTGAGAGATTAAAATTTTAGTTTTTGAAAATACTATTAAAATATTTGAAGTCAATTTTGAGGCACTTAGAGGCTCCGGATGGGCCTAAAAATTGGTGGAAAATGAAATTAGTTGGCCTTTAGGCCTTACATTTTGAACATATCTTGAGAGATTTCTGAAAAAATATTATAATAGAAAATCCAATGGTCGGATCAAAAGTTATGATCTCATGAAGTTGTATTACCAAAATTTATAAAATTTAAAAAATATCTTCTTAAGGAATTTACACTTTCTAGAAGATTCTAGGGTGGTTACACTTTCCAAATAAAGGTTATGAAAGGGGGCTACAAAAGGGAGACTAGAGCAGTGTAGATGGTGGCTCTAATTAGCATATTTGTAGATTTATGTAATCAAAGAGCCCATGTAATGGAAAATATAATGTTGTAATTTCATTTTTCATTTTAGTGATAATAGAAAATATTTTCTTCCTTCTTGCATTTTGTTTGTGCCATTATATATTATTTTTGTCAGTTTTAGATTGTAAGGGGAGTACCCTTCATCAAGTGGTATCAGAGTAGATTTTCCTAAGTGTGTAAGCAGATCTCCGAATGTGAGGTAGTTTACACCAGGACTTGTGGTTGTGGGTTTATGAGAAAAGTGATTAGAATGCCTCCACGAAGAAATCATGGTGGTGGAAGGAATGTTATTGTACTAAAAGAGGGTTTTAGAGCCTTTTAGAGATAAGATCAAGCACTGCAAGAGGAGCTCCATCAAGGGTTTGAGCCAAGAAGAGGAGATGAAAGTGAAGATGAAGTTGAAAATGAGGAACAATTTAAGGAAGAACAAGATGCAGTAGATCCAAAGCAAGTCAGATTATTTAAGGCCATCTCTAAGATTGGGAAAAGGAAAGAGATAAACATTTCTACATTTTTTGGAAATCTTAACCTAAAAAATTTGATTGATTGGATCAACGATATGGAGTGCTTTGAATATGTGGAGGTGGAAGATCCTAAGAGGGTCAAATTTGCAAAGACCAAGCTAAAGGTTCACGACAATATTTGGTGGAAAGAGGTACAACTAGAGAGAAATCAAAGAGGAAAAGAGAAAATAACTAGATGGGACCAAATGGTGGAAAAATTAAAATGATAGTTCATCCCTATGGACTATGAGCTAGATATATTGAACAAGTGGGGAAATCTGCCAAGGAGCATACAGAAGAATTTTACCATGTCTTGATCATAAAAGGCCATTCTAAGGCCAATAAGGAGAAAGTTTCCTATTTCATAAATGGGTTGAAGCCGAGTATTCAAGAAGAGTTGGGTTTGGTAAGAATTTATACCATCAAAGATGCATATTAGTTTTCTTTGAAGGTAGAAGAAAATTTGAATAAAAGACTTGAAAGAAAGCAAAGAGGTGGGGGTCATGGTGGAAAGACTAGTGGCTGGTCATATGGACATCGAAATGAAGATTAAAAGAAGGGTGAAGGATCCAGTAGCAGCTAGAACTACAAAGGAGATAAGAACTACCATCCTTGTGATCAAAATAATGGAGACCAAAGAAGAAGTGGAAGATCTGTATGAGGAATGAGAAGAGGAGGATTTTGTGCAACCTGTTTCCAATGTGGAGAAAAAGGACATAGAGCCTATGAGTGTCCTCAACATCAAGGAAGGGAAAATCCAAGACTTGAGGGTAATGCACAAGTTGCACATGTAGATGAAGATGTTGAGTCTTCACATTCTAAGGATGTAGAAATATGAGAGGTTCTTGTTACTAGAAGAGCCTTATTGAGTGAGGAGAAAGAACCAACTTAAAGCAAGAATTTGTTTCATACCTGATGTAAGTACAAAGGTAAATTTTTCAATGTTATTATTGATGGAGGTAGTACTGAAAACCTTATTTTAGAAGAGATGGTTAGTAAGTTGCAGTTGGAGAGAAGAAGGCATCCAAATCCATATCAGATTGCTTGGTTGCAGAAGGACCATAAAGATTTGGTAAATGAACAATGTCTAGAAAAGTTCAAGATTGTAAATTACCATGATGAGGTATTGCATGATATTATGCCTATGGATTTTTGTCATATGTTGCTAGGTAGACCATGGCAGTTTGATCAATGAGCAGTACATGATGGACATGCCAACACTTATTCTTTGTAAAATGATGGAGTTCATCATAAGTTGAAGCCCTTGAAAGAGGTAGAGGAAAAGGTATGCATTAATGCAAGGATTTATTTGGTTGATGGAAGAAAGTTCCTAGAAGGTAAGAGGCATGAGCATATGTGGTTTGCATTGATCCCTAGAGTTGATAAAGAAGAAACTAATGAGGTAACTATAGAGGTTTTAGATTTGTTGAATAAGTTTCAAGGTATTGGTTTTGATAACACACCTAAAGTTTATTTTACAGTAAGGAAGATTAGCCATAAGATGGATCTAATTCCTAGAGCTAGTTTTCAGAATAAGGAATCCCATCGAATGACTCCAACAGAGAATGGAGAGTTGAATAGTAAAGTGCAAGAGTTGTTGCGGAAGGGATCAATTTGATAGAGTTTGAGCCCATGTGTACTACTTGTTGATGATGTTTTCTGCATAACAATAACTCAAACATAATATAATATCCTATCTCACTTGAAAGGTAAAATCTCTATCAGCAAGCCTCAAGAGATAACCCCAAGGTCTCTAATGTCAGGTCTTGACAATGCACAAACAACTCAGTGATAAATGTGAAAATGCTAGTAATCACAATGGGACCTTACTACAAGCAAAATATTGAATCTCAATTTATCAGATCCAACAATGTAATGGTACTTCAATCCTAAATTTAATCCAATGATCAAATAAATAACAAAAGATAAGGGTTTCAAAGAGATTTCTAAACTTAATATTAAACCTAAGATTAACAATGCAAATGACAAACACATTCGAAATGGACCAATCCCTCAAAACTAATTTCTACTTGACCCAGATGAATCTGCAATCTTATAGAAATAGTGCAATCTTCTAAGGTGTTAAAATTTTCAAATCATCAACATTCATTCAAACAACCCTATTGCAATTGAAATGAAGAAACCCTCACAATTGAACTAAGCACAATGAATATAAAGTTCAGGCTAACTTTGCAAAGCAACTAACAATCAATTGGTTGCAAAAAGTATGGACATGGATTGCTACAACACTTCAAATATCAAACCATAAACATTATTGAATCAAATAAAATCTAAATATTGTTTTTCCTTAAAGCAATTCTAAAGATAGAATAGCAAGAACCATGCAAGATAAGAGGAACACAAGTATGGCACCAAATCACAATGTCATTACTTGCATCAAATTATCCACTGTAGCAACAATTCTAGCTTTCTATTACAATATTTGCTTGAGAACAACTACTTGCTAATACTTGATCTACTTAATTCGCTCTAACTCTCTCTCTATATGTCTATGTCTAGAATTTCTTAACCCTTACAAAAGAGGAAAAATGCCATATTTATAGAACCCCTCAAAACATGTCGGCCTAGATAAGATTTTACAATAATAATAAGGCACAACAAGTCAGCCAAGAGAAATTCAAAATGAAATAAAATATGCATTAAATGCATGAACTTCATCTAGGTCGGCCTGGGATCTCCAATCTAGCTTGGACCAATGCATGGAAAAATAATAGGGAAGCACAAATCTTGATGTAGCCAATCATTAACTACCTTCCCCTTTGTCTTTATTCTGATCCAACATTTCATGGACCTTCAAAAGCACCCTATCCAAGTCGGCCATAGGTGGTAAATGCAAAACCCTAAGTTGCCTCTCAATTGATGCAATTTCCTCCCTGGATTATTTAACGACTTATCCCAATCCACCTTATATGTTAGGTATTTGTCAATGACAACAATGTATGTGGCCGCATCATCCAACTGGTGCTCAGAAACGAAATCATCACTAATTGGGGCATAAATATCATGCCACCACATGAGATATGTCTGGAATATCAAAAGTTTTGGCAATGGAAACAGGGTTGAGATTCACCACAATCCTCCCTTGAGGACCAATTATTCTCTGTGTGTCCTGATCATAGTGCCTGGTACACTCAAGGACTAGCTCATAACACTACACCATGGTAGGGAAACTAGCTACATGTGATAAGCCTAACACCTTTATTCTTCTAGCCACCAAGGGAAGATCCTCGGCTACCATTCTTTCTTTAAACTCTTTGTAATCTCACAATCTGACATTTGTATCAGTAACCTCTGACCAAACCGATGTAATTTTACTCTCAGGGATCCTGCTCTTAATTTCCATCTTAATCCTTTCTGCCTTAGATACTAAAGTCCCAATCGTTGCCTTGCTAGGTTCAGCCTACACTCAACATGGAAATCATAGTAAAAACCACAGGAAGGGAATGCTAATCCATCAAAACACCATTAGAATGAACCTCATATAACCAAGGTGTTATTAAATCTCATATAAAATGATCATAACAAATTTTGGGTCTTAGGACCATCCACGAAATCTAAGCCAGAGAGGAATTTCAGGGAATTCTGGGCCAAACAGATTCTAGCAGAATAATCATGAAAACACCTACTAACAATTAATTCCAATCATTATCAATCCATAAACCACATAGGAGATCACAAGATAGCATGAATAAATCATAAAATGTAATAAAAATCACTAACACATCATGTTATTCCATACTTCCTTATATTTCACCAAATTTGGGGAAAATCCACCAGAGACGGTTTTCCATGAAGGCAGAGACATTTTGAAAATCCAGAAAAAATAGGGAACCAAGGACTTCAAGAAAATTCGGAGTCGACGGAAATCCGCGAATAAGGTAAAACTCTGAAAGCGATAACGGATTCCAGGAAATCAAAGGAAATCGGGAAAATAGAGGAGATCGAGAAAATTCGAGGGCAATGGAAATATGAGGAATATATGAAACTCTGAAAATGATAGCGGATTCTGGAAAAACCAAGGAGATCAGGAAAATCCACCAGAGACGAAAAATCCCGAGGGGACTGCAAAACTCGAACATCAATGTTAAATCATGATTTTGCGCAAAACATCGGATTGATCATGAATTTCAAAGATTTAAGCTTAGGGAAATTTTAATATAGGATTTCTATGGATTCTCTTAGCACTCTAAGCCAATTTGAGAGCATATTAAAGATAAATGGTGATGCCCGAAGTCAAAACCTATAGATCCACCATTGACGCATAGACAAGCTCATAATTTAAACATTTCGACTGCTAATTCTCGACTAGGGGATTACTCACAACTCTCAAGCAAGATACATCAAAATGCAAATAAACAAAGAACCTTAAAGCTCGCTTTGGGAGATAATAAATAAAGCAATGTTGGGTAGCCCTAATCATGAAAATGCTCAAATAATGTAGAGAATTAAACCCAAATAAGCCCTATAACATCATAGCATTATCCACAATCATCAATTAAAAGCAAGGCAATCCAAAACATACCATTGTGAAGTGGGAATCAATCTTAGAAATAGTAAATGTGAATTCAATGGCATCCACAAAGAACAGGGGCAAGAATGCACAAGAAATGACCACTCAAATCCACAATTCGCAAACTCAATGCCCCAAATCCAAATCCAACACTTCTAAGAATGCACTTAGCTCAATCAATGGCAAATAAGAAGCATAATAGTGTAAAAGACCTCAAAGAATGGTTAAACACATCATTCACAGCTCGTATGAAGACATTAAATGCAATCGACAAGACAATCAGAAAACTCGGGAATCCGATGATAGGACAGAATCTAGAAAAATCTGGCCCACGTGGAATTCTGCAAAGACTGAAAATATCTGAACCATAGTGTCCAGCTAGAGTCCGAACAGGATCCAGGAAAATCCAGCTGGGGTGGAAAGTTCCGAACTTCAGTAAAAACCTGAACCTAGCTCAAAACCAAAGATCTTCAATGAATAACTTAGGGGGATCACCAAGGCAATCAAAATAAACATTTAATCACGTGCCCAAAATAAGACAAAACCTCAAAACGAAAGGGCCAAGACACCAAAACCAAAGTGAAAGAGGGTCCCTGCCTTCAGTGGGGTGTGTGTGCAAAAACTGCACAACAAATGGTGACTCTGTTGGGGAAATGCTCCAAAGCATTTGATAATGAACAGGAATCGAGAACCCAGAATCTTTGGTTTCAAACTCACTATTAAACAAATAAATCAAAATGCAAAGATTAAAGAGTTAGAACCAAAGGGTAGACTGAACCTTCCATCAACTGAAAATCCAAGTGTATGCATATGTGTTCATTTCCCTCCTTAAGCTACTGCAAAAACCTAGCTTAGTCAGGTCAAGCTACGTAAAGATTCTAACTTCAAAAGCAACTTGGATAGAGCCTCGCTGCTAGTCAGAAATCTATAGCCCCGATGAGGTTATCACTATGACTCTCCCAAACATAGCTCTATTTCCATCCAGGCATCTATAGCCCTAATAGAGATATTTGGATACTCCTGACAAGTTGAATTCATTCTTTTGATTTTCAATATTTCATTATCTTTCTTTTGATATTCTTTTCTGTCACTTTTCATTTCAACCTGTGAACAATGAAGTTCACACTCAGGACTGAGAACCACAGTGGCACTGAAGCAGAAATAATATTTTTCACCTGACAAGACCTTACAAAGAACCTACAATAACATTAGGATTCTTAAGATATATGAGAGATATAAGATTTCAGAGTACTTCAAATTCAAATCAAAACTAGTGACCCATCTTCTATAAATCAAACATTGAGACTGTTGGCAATATCAAAGACTTCAACCATCCTTTCAAGATACAAGACTAAAATCCACCAATAAAATACTTAAAATAGTCCCAGGTAATGATAAACCAGGTGGTAAGGTGTAATAATTCAACAAGTCTGGCCTCACGTCTATCTCCCTCATCATAATAGTCATTAATGAACTACAAGGTGGGGATCTTTAACTGAATGGGAAACACAGGCTCTAATCCATAAACCAGGTGGTAAGGTGATATTCCTATGGAAGTTTTATGTCTTGTGCAGTCTGCCCAAAGAGCAAATCTAAGTTGGGTATGTCAATCCTTCAGATTTCTTTCTAATAATTTGTGGATAACAATCAAAAGATTTTTGTTGGATGACTTAGCCAAACCATTACCCTGAGGGTAATATTTGGATGCAAACTTAATGATAATCCCATAGTAAAAATCCCAATTAGAAAATTTTAACGATGAAAATGCAGGACCATTATCACAAACTAAAGACATAGGACATCCAAAATGATTAATGATACCTAATTCGATGAAATTAATTACCACCTTTGAAGTACATTTCTTGCAAGCAAGGGCCTCAGTCCATCTTGTAAAATAGTCAGTGACAGTAAGGATATACTTGTGACCAACAAAGGAAGGTGGGTTGATTGGACCGATGAAGTCCATTCCCCATTGTGATAAAGGTTTTATCTCAAAGACTGGCTGGAGTGGGAGTGTTGCATACTTCTCTCTAGCTGTCATAGTCTGACACATGACAAGTTCTGACGTGGTTGTATGTGCCCTTAAACAGTGTAGGCCAATAGTAACCAGCTCTCAAAATCTAGTTTGTTGTAGAAGGTGATGATCCATGGTCTATACCATATCTATCATGAAATTATAACATTACTCTTTCAGACTCTGCCTTTCCTAGGCACCTCAAGTATACACCCTCATGATTTTTCTTATATAGGACAGCTCCCTTCTGTTAGTGCCTATTTTGGTTGTCTCTCATTTTCCAGTTGTTTTCCTTTGATTTTCCTAAAAAATCTTTAGCTTGGGAATTTTCTATCATTTTGGCACATGGGGTAAATGGGCTCCCACCAGGGTTGAGCTCAGCGTGCCAAGGGTTCATGTCTCGGATGGCCAGATCTTTCTTTTCTTCCTTTCCTTGTGTTTTTCTTTGTCTAGTGGGGGCGGAACCGGAATGGAATCAGAATCAAGATATTGACTTTGGTTTCTTTTTTGAGTTCCATTTCGGCCCCGACTCCGCGTCTTTGATTGTCTTTATTTTTGGTTTCCTTTGGAAAGTGCGGGATCGGAACGAGAATATATTTTGGAACCTTTTTCAAGTTTCCTGTTTTAGGTTTTGTCCCGCTCCCAGCCCCACGGTTTCTCTATCTCGTGTCGGTTCCGACTCCGCCTCCGCGGTCTTTTGCGGAGGCGGGAGCGGGATGGTTTTTGGTCCCAGTCTCTTTTGTTCCTTTTTGTTCCCCACTCTGGCTCTGACTCCTTCTCTTTCTTGGTTCTAGCTCTGCCTCAGTCTGGTTCCCTTTCCACCCATATTTTTGTTCTTTGACCTGCCTAGCCGGTGCACTTGCCACTTATGTCTTTTTGTGCCCCGTTCTCCGCTTTCTCCAACCCCACCTTGCCTTTGGTGTGACCTTTGGTTCTCGGGGTGACATCTTCACGACCCCTGCTTATCTCCCCGAGGTCTTATCTTCTCGGCCTGTATTCTTTGTGTTGGGGAGATGTCTCCCCAAATCTTGCTTGTCTCATTGACTTTGGTGGCCCCTTTGGTGCTCGGTGTGACTCCCTTCGGTTGGAGGCCTCCCCAACTTCCTTATGTCTAGCTGATGTGCTCAGTGACTTCAGTTTGGCTTTCCCCAACCTAATGGACTTCACTGGGATGTTTCGCTAACTTGGTAGCCTCTTACTAACTATGATGAGCACTCGATGTAACATGCGATTCTTGGCCTGCGGTCTCCCTGACCTCTTTATGTCTTGCCGATGGTGGTGCCCATGTTCTTTTTGATAGAGATCAATGGTCCCTAGGTGACTAGGAATGAATCCAATGGCCCTCGCTCACTACACCGATACAAGTTGCAGGATCATTAAACCTTGCGAGGACAGTGAGATTGCACCATGTGTCCAACCTATGGCCGGGATGTGGGATGATGGCGAGTTAAGTCCCAAGCTACTTAAGGGATATCAAGGCACACATGCTAAGGGAAGATGGCGATGTTTTAATTGAATGGATAAAGGTGCTCGAGTATGACATGTCGAAGTCCACTGGGATTGATGGTTATTGGATGCTAATGGTAAGGATCAACGGCTCTCGCTGGGCTCGCCATTGATGGCTACAAGATTTTTATATCTTGCGAGATGAGCAAGGTGTCGACATGTGGACTTCTTCAACCTTAGGAACTTGGTGGGTGATAGAGTCAAAGGCAGACCTATCTCAATGGTTCACTTGGATTCAAAGAGCGCCATTTGATCTCTGATGATCGACGGCTGAGATTAAAATTCCCAATGGTATGTTTGCTTGATGAAACATTGGGTTCTCAACGAAGTGTCTTCCTGACTCCGCAATGTCATGGCGACTATTTCACTGGAAGCCATAGTGGACTTGGATTGAGCCAATAATGCATTCAATGTGGTTGGTCACTTGGCCCGTGGCTCAAGAGTGATGACGATGAAGATTTTTGTAGATCGACATGATGACCTCGATTTGATCCTGAACCTCGATTGCTAGTGCAATTTGGTGTAGTAGAGATGGAATTAATTGCAGAGCTAGGGTATTGGGTTTTTCGATGAGAAGAAGTAGTTGGAACAACTGGCTTCTGTATTTGTGGCCTCTAGATCTATGATGATTGCACCCGCAGATTTCCTAGACAGCATGGTCAGTGTACCCTCCTAGTTCTAACCACCATGGCTTGCCATTCCTATACTTGGTCAATTCGACCTGATTGCGTGATTTTCTCCCTAAACCACCTGACAGAGCATTCAATGATATTCAGATATGCTGGTGGATCAGATGACTTGGCCTGTGAACTATTTTAGGGTTTTCCCTGTCATCTGATGACATGTAATCTCATCTGGCCGGTTACTTGTTCCTTCTCCTATTCCTATAAAGGAGAATTTCATGGCCAGGATGAAGGGTTTTGAACTTTGGTGTTCAGTTCCACTTTTTGAGTTCTGGGATTCATCTGAGATAGGCTAGGGTTTAGTCTTGAGTCAATATTGAGTCTATAAGCTGTAAATTCTAAATTTCTCTATAAATGCAATCAGTTTGTACAAGGAACACATGAAGATGTTTGTCTCTCATGCATATGCCATCATATTTTCTCCATGCTTGTATGCTTTGATCATTTGAATGAATGCATAAGGTGCCTTTATTCATCTTCTCATATTTCATGAGACTGTGTCATTTGTTGATAGCTCTACTTCAAGGGAGCAATTAAAACCCTTTGAGCAGGTGATAGTGATTGTTTGTATGCAAGCTAGATTTGGTAAGAAGATTCTGACTGGTAACAAGAGTTGGATTATCAGTGTAAGGCACTGATAGTTGATGCAAGGCATCAACAAAACAAGATCCATTGGTTGAGGTCCATTTTAAGAAAGTCTTCCATTTGTGTGTGTGACTCCATTACCCCAGATTAGGCACTAGTCTATCTTCCAGCCCTATCCCTCTCAGAAAACAATTCATATAAATCATTGAATATCTTTTGCTTATGTCTTTTCCTACCTCCTTGTTGCTTCAAGTGTTTTGCAACTGAGAATATAGCCCTATTTGATGTTCTCAACACTTGGCATCAGGAGTCATCTGCTATAAAAAGCAATGTCTAGTCCTATTTGAGGCATTGTGTGGGTATACCTGCCATGGTTCTATAGAGCCTAAAGTGCAGAATATCTCAATTTTTTACTGGATCTTGTCAGTTGGTCCAGGTCCTTCGAGCTACCCTTGATTGGAGATGGCTACTCCATAGGTAGAATAGGAGATAAACCTAGTTACAAGAAAAAAGAACCAACACCTTCAGCATGAAATTGTCACTCTTTAAGCACAATGCCCTTCTTTGTACTCCATTAAGATGAGGGCATCTATGAGTTAGGAGATAATGAAAAATATCATCATACCACTCACCAAGAGAAACATCCTCTAAATAGTAACTCTAAGCTGTAAGATCAGGGCCTGTCTCTACCATTGTCTTTCTCAGTCCTTGCCCTCTTACTAGTTTCATGGGCTGAATCTCAATATCATACTCTCGTAACATAGTTACCCACTTAGCCCTATGTTCTCCCAACTCATTCTACATTAACAATAGCTTAACTATAGGATTAGGAACTATAGCAAAGATTTTTTTTTTGAGAACATAATGCCTAAATTTCTTTATAGCTCTGACTAAGGCATAGGCCTACTTTTCCACACTTGGGTATATCAGTTTTACATCTTTCAATGGTGCAGTCATGAATGTGATAGGATGTTCATTTCCTTGGTCCAATTTTTGAGTTAACATAGCAGCACAAGAGTGGTCAGAAGCAAACAAATATATATATATATATATATATATATATATATATATATATATATATATATATATATATATATATATATATATATATATATATTATGGTTTAGCATAGTCTGGACTTACCAAAATAGGAGCTTCAACAATAGCCCTTTTTATCTCCACAAATTTTTCCTTTGCTTCTGCATTCCATTCAACTTTGGCCTCCTACTTCAACATTGCATTTAGTGGCTTAACCATTTCTGTGAATCCAGTGATGAACTTCCTCACAAAGTTGATCTTGCCAAAGATTTATTTCATTTCTTTCTTGCTAGCAGGTGGTGGGATTTTGAGTATGACTTTTATTTGTTCTAGATCAATGGAAATTCCCTTCTT
>VDFB02158009.1:0-16097 GCA_007258455.2 Sequoia sempervirens | reverse complement strand
TGACGTCATCAATTTACGTGATTAAATTTGACGGCTTCCTCCCCGTCAAAACAGAATATACTCTGGCCTGCGGAATATTCGCCGATTTGAATCTTAAATTTGACGTCCTGATGAACGTCAGGCCTCTGAATGTCGAAATCTTTTGATGTGCTCAGAATATTCTAATTTGCTAGATTTTTTGAAAATGATCATTGGCTTTTGTTTGTTGAATAGCGAAAGAATGTAGGAGCACTGGTTTTGATAGAACCGGCTACCGGAATTTGAAACAGTGATCATCAGTAAATTGAATGGACTCCACTAGTATATGGCAGTCGTGGGAGTGGGGACCAAGGCCCGAATGGGCCATGGCGCGACACATGGCCATCGGTGTTCTCGGTATTTCCTGAAAATAGTACGCAGAGTACCTTTGTACTCATAAATTTTTTTATAACCCTTTTTTTATTTGATTTTTACAATAAAAAATTCCAAAGGAATTTCATATAAAAACTGCAAAATTATTTAAAGCAAATTTTGAAAAATTATTTTGCAGAAAATAACACATTTTTTTAATAAAATCGTACCGTCAATATTTATGATGACCTGGGGGCCGTACGGCTCTCGGGTAAAAAAAATTTGCTTCATCAGATGACTTGCTCCAAAATGGATGAATTGATAGTCAATCTTAGGGTTTTTGGCTCTTCTAGACGCGATGGCAAGGTCGGATTTGACTCAAAATGCTCCAAAATTGTAGCTACCTTCTGGATCTAGTAACCACACTTCAACTTCAAACCCTCCTAGATTTGGCCTCGTATGTCCAATTTGGACAAAACAAAAGGAAAAATGGAGCTATCTGAGACAGCTGGGATGATGGTGACTCAAATTTGCATCAACAGGATATAGAACCTGACAAAAGGCCACAAAGCGGAAACCTCCCTCAGGATGGAATCTCTCTTGAAGAGTAAGACTCTCGATGGCACCCAGCCATAAAATTACCATGTTGAATTGGCTGGATGCCAGAGATCTATGGACCAGATGGAAGCACAAGAAAGGGAGAAAATATGACAAGAATAAACTATATTCAATGTCATCGATATGATATGAATTTTTATGATTAGGATTATTACAATGAGAGAGACCCCTTGGTTATATAGCCAAGGTGAGAACATAGAAGGGCATAAGATTATGACAAGTGTCGTAATCTTATGACATGAGACAACTATGAAGACCTATCACTCCACTTAAGGTGGAGAGATAATCACATGATATGTCCACAAAAGGTGGAAGTGATGAGGTAATGACATGTCAAGTCCGCCAAAAGTGGAAATTCTCCAACAATCTCCTATGTGGTCCCTAAGTAAACTTAACTAAGGTGTAATTATGACCTAGGACAAGGTACAAGACATTTAATTACACCAACAATTATCATAGATGCAATATACCTATCCTGAACATGATGATTGCATGAAGTACATATCCATCCTATCACATATCTAAGAAACCATCAAAACCAACTAAGAAACTACATAATCAGAGCTTATCACTTCCATAACATAATCTGAAATGAACACTACAAAATAAACCTCCAAATTCTCCCCCTTTTGACACAATGCCAAAGGAAAAGAAACTAAACCAACCATGAAATGTGCTCATAATTCCAAAGAAATACTGATGAATAAAATAATATGCATGAAATACTCCCCCTATCTAAATGCACAAGAGAAACAACTGAAATCACTATCAGATTCCTTAATCATTGTCAACATGTATTAACTATTGTTACCTAGTGAAATGTCAGACCAACATACATACTAATGAAGTCAATATAAATACTACATTGACAAGATATCACATGTATCACAGATGTCATCACCTATACTCACCTATACCAAGTGAGAGAAAAGAAAGAATATCACTGGTTCAACTATATTCTACAAAGAGAAAGTATGAATGCCAATATACAAGAACCAAGTATCCATCAAATATGTGGCTTGTCTAAACATTATAAGAACTATCACATTCAAGAGTAGCATTGTCAACTTGGGACAAGTAAAACCAAAAGATCATTGAGAAACCCTGTCATCCATCCTTGAAACTCAAATGTCCACTAGGACTACTAAAAACAAAGGAAACTGAAAGCACCAAGAATCTCTCAAAGCTAAGACATTAAAAATATCATGCGATCCTTTCCACCTGAAGCCACTTGTCACCATTAGTTCTTGTACACTATCTGACAAGAACCAAATAAAACATACAAAGCAATTTATTCTTTAACAACCTATCATTGAAACAAAAGTCATTGCAATCCAGTGCATAGTATCATTGTCAACTAAGAACATTGTTCAAGGTCCATAACATATCTCTTAGAACAACGACTTGATTATTATTTCAATCCACTTTCCATACACCTTTTGCACTGTGATCACAACAAAATTTTCAATATTGACTTCATTTAGTGCTTTACATTAATGTTGCTACCAAACTTCTATGACTGTAACTCACTGCTCATGCCATCGCTATTTATCATTTTCAAAGCAAATTGCCACTATCTTAACTACTAGAGAAGAGGAAAAATACATCTTCTTCACCGAATAAGCAATAATATCTCTCGATTGATGAAGGATATACGAGTAATGCCTGTTTCTCCAGGGCCATCCGTATGTTAATGGACTGTTCGCAATCGTTTACCGTTCTTCCAGAGAGATGCCAAAGGAAAATGTCCAGATGTTGAGTTCACTGATATCTGATACTGTTACTGTGAACAAAGTCATTTGTGAGTTATGTCCGTTCACGTAGTCCAGGCTACGGTCAGATAAAGATGGAACAGCGGTTGATGGTGGAACGGTGGACAAGAGCATCTTATGTAACACTAGTAATGCTTGCAACATGAGCACAAAATTAATAAATCATTTCTTGATCTTCTCTAGGGGTTGAAGAGTAAGACACTAACCTACTCCCCATTACCTCAAGTTATATTTTATGCACCTTGAAATGATCCTTGTGCAATATTCACATGATTAGGGCTTTCTTCCTTTTTCTCATACCTTCTTCTCCAAACCTTCAAAGGTTCTTTCCTTTTCTTTTTTGTCACATTTGACTTCTTAATGTGATTAGGTGACTTCATGGGGTTTCTTTTGCAACATTGTGTTGTATGCCCAAGATTTTTACACCTATAGCATATGATATTGCTATCTAGACCAAAAGAATGATCATTTCTTGATATTCCAAGAGTCCTTCCACAATTATATTTTCCATGCTTCCAAAAATTTCTTGCTAGATAACTAAATTTATTACATTTATAAAAAAATTTATTATAGTCCTAATTTTTTAAACTATAAGAACTCTGACCCTTATTCCATTTAGAACCATTTCTTGAGTGAGTTCTACAATTTTTAGCTCTATGGCCATAAATATGACAAGAATAGAAATAGCCATGAAATTGAGATTAATTGTACCTCATTAAATGATTTTGTCTGATAGGTGGAGGCTGTGAGATTTTGTTTGTTCTTCTTCTTCCAACATCAATAGTTTTCTCTTTTGATTTCTTATTGTTGTCACTTTTTGAAGCTACAAAAGTATAACTTAAGTCTATTTTCTTTCTTGGAGTATTTCTGACCTAAAAAATCTGTCCTTTTTCATTTGCAGATATAAAAACTATTTCAGTTTTTGACTCTTTCCAACTTGAAGAGATTTGTCCTATTTCATATCCTAGACTAGTAGAATCACTAGAATGTTTTTTCTTACATAACATATCATCCAATGCATTAATAATTTTCTCAAAATTCTTATACTTTTCTAACTGAATCTTATGATCCTCAAGATCTTTCTTTAAAGCAACAACTTCTCCTTCAAGCTTATGACACTCAAGAGTTTTGGCATCCAAGTTAGATTTTGTGACTTCCACTATCCTCTTTGTCTCCTCAATATCTATTTTCAGATTTAATATTATGTTATCTAAATCATTAGAACAAATTAACAGAGAATTATTTTCTACACTCTTTTTCAAAGAATCAAGTTCATCCTTAAACTCTTTACACATTTCTTCTTTAGCTTTCAACTTGACTCCTTTTTCTTCTTCAATTCTTTTTCTTTCTTCCATTTGACCCTTGAGTTTCTTGTTTTCTCTTTCAAGTTTTCCAATCATGTCTAGAGCAGAGACAAGCTCTCCTTCAAAATCAACTACTCCTTTAGGGTTAATACCACACACTTCTATATCTAATCCATTCATATTCACCATGAATTCATCAACATCTATATTAGATGCCTTGTCTTCTACAAAATTGTTCTTATTAACATTTAAAAAATCAATTAACAAGAACTTTTCTTGAGAAGAGGCTTCACTAGACATGACAGGAGTTGTTTGATTATATTTTTTCTTGACACTAAGGTGTTTTTCTTTTTCAAACTTGTTTCTTTGCACTTACTTCATTATAATATGGGGATCATCATGGAAAAAAAGCAAAACATAAGTAGCAAAAAAAATTGAAAAAATGATTAGAAACTTGATATAAAATTGGAATAATATCTGTTATTTCAAAAAATATATAGGAAATAGAATATATGAACAATTAGATATGATTTTCTAAACTAGGAGTTTATTTAAAAAAATACTCTTATTTGAAGGTAGAAAATTTGAAATTTCAATGCTGATTATTAGAGTAAAGGTTTTAACTTAATTATGTTAATTAAGTTACCTTTATTCCTCTCTTAAGATTTCACTTTAGTTTGCATATTGTGACATTTAATAATTATATTAATTATTAAATGTCTACCTATTAGGGTTACTTTTTAGGTTTTTTCTTGATCTCCTTTTAAGGAGTGATCTTTGTAAATATTTCATTTCTATTGTTTTGATAATATATCTTTCATATTACAGAGCTTCAAAACCCTCTCTTTCTTTTTTCTCCATTCTATTCCCTGTGACAGGTATCTCTTTGCATGCAGGTGTTCTTGGACTCTGAAGTTGGTTTTGACAACTTCTACATGGTATCAGAGTGTGGGCTTGCTGTAACCTATTCTTGTTTTGAAGAATTTGGAGCTATGAGGGTTTGATCAGACTTTCATAGGTTTTTGGGTTGTTTTTTTGTGGATCCGGCTTACTTCATTCTTTGGGTTCATTTTGGGCCCAAACGGACCTCGCTGTTGGATTCATTGTGCCTAAAAACCCCTATTTTCATATAAAGCTTGTCCAATTTGGCCATGAAGTTGGTCGGGAAAAATTGGCCCCAGGACATGTTATCAGGGCATGTTTCTCAAGGGCAAAATGAAAAATGTTAAAAGATCTTTTTTGCACTTAAAGGGTGCTGCCTGTTGAAAGGGTCCTCACCCTCGGCCTTTCTGACTAAGCGGTCTTGCATGTGATCAGTGGCCTCCACACCCACTATCGACATCACCCACCACCCACAGCGCCCAATAGCTTTCGTGATGCAGTGCTCACGCTGGCCACAGTTTGCTCCTTTGGACCGGGCATTTTTTGGCCAGCAGGGAATGGGCTTGTTACGGGTCTTTTTTTTGACAACTTTGGTGGGGTGGCTGTAACTTGGTGTTTTAGCTCGATTTTTGAAAAAAGGCATTGGAAAGCTAGCTCCGAGCCCATCATGATGGTGTAGGATTTTTTTCAAAATTTTCCAGTTTGGCTACCTTTTTTTGCAATCAAATTCAGATGATTGTTTTGTGCTCTAGGGGGCATAACTTGCTCATTTTTGCTATGTTTTTCAAAAATGAATAGGCATCGAAAAGCTCTTCTCATGCTCTATTCAGATATATTTTTTACTTTTCCTAGAAAAATTATCAAGTAAACAAGATTCAGTCTAAAGCCTTTTTTTCTTTTTTCCTACTTTTTAGCTAAAAAATCACTACTGGGGTTTGGTTTCTTGCATTGTGGGGGGAGTTTTTTTCTTGCTTTCTATCATTTACTTTAGAAAACTAGAAACTCTTCACATTAAAAATTCATTAAACCTCTCAAAACATGGCCAAAATCCCTTCTTCTATTGAACTTCTTACACCTCATAACTATCATACTTGGAAGGCATTCATGACATGTCTTCTCAGATCAAAGGGGTTGTGGTCCAGTTTAGATATAGTTCAACCAGTTTTGACATGAGGTTATGCAACATAGAAATAAGAAGGATGAGGCTATGGGTTTGATTTCCTTACATGTTTCAGATAGCTTATCATTTCATCTTGATGGGTGTAATAGTCCTCTTGAAATGTGGACCAAGTTCAATGATTTATTTGGTACCATCAATCAGTTATGTGCTATATAGATTGAGGAAGAGTTGACTTCACTTGTACCTGATTCTTTTCCCTCTATTGAGGACTTTATGATGAAATTCAAACAATAGAGATCTCTTCTACAGGGTTGTGGTAAGAACAAAATAGATGAGGAATGTATTTACTTGATTCTTTATAAGCTTCGAGGTCCTTTTCAAATATTCTCTTCGACATTTTATTCCACCATGGATGCATTGGAAAACTGCTTTACCATGCCTACTTTTGAGGTGTTTTGTGATTGGTTGACATGAGAGCAGGCCAAGATATCATAGTTGGATGCTCCCACAAGATCTAAGAACCAAGCATTGGTAGCTCAGTCATCTTAAGGAAAAAAAAAGCAGAAATCGAAGCCCAAGATAGATTCAGCAGGCAATGAGAGTTCCTCCAAGCCACCTCCTAAGAATGATTCAAAACCATATTTCAATTCTAAACAGGAAAAATCTTTGAAGTCTGGTGAGTCTTCCTCCAAGACTAAGAAGAAATCAGGTGATCCTTGCAGTTTCTGTGGCAAGGAAGGACATCTAGTTTCCAGGTGTTGGAAATGATTAGAGGCTTTAGAGGAAGCCATGCAACAACATAATATCACCTCACCACAACCTCCTTCCCAACCCACAGGGAAAGGTCATGTTCTTTATACATGAGAATTGTCCTTAGGATCCACTTGGATTCTAGATTCTGGTGCTTCTCACCATATGACACACACAGAGGATTTGGTCACCACACTTGCCCCTACTGGAACTATACATATTGTAGTTGGTGACTCAACACAACTTTTAGTTCAGGGTTCAGGTATTGTTTCATTGGATGGTGGTTGTCTTCAGGATGTGCTTCTAGTTCCTGACATTTCAACAAACCTTCTTTCCATTTATGAGATTTTCCACTTAGGCTCTGGTAAGATAGTTGAGTTCTCACCACATGATGTGGTTATTCGAGACCTTCATGATCTTGACTTGGTTGTGGCTACTGCAAGTGTTGATTTTACATCTCACTTATATAGATTTGGTGGCTTTGAGAGTTCAGACACTATTGGTTCCTCTCTTATAGCAATTACAGACTTAGTGAGCAGGCTTTGGCATGAGCGTTTTGGCCATGTCAATTACAGATATCTATAATAGATGAGTACTCAGGCACTTGTGATTGGGCTTCCTCAGATTTCCTATACTGATGGTGTATGTTGAGGTTATTCTCTTGGAAAACATCATCAAGATCCTTTTCCTAAGGGATGACCCACACATGCTAAGGAACCCCTGGAGTTGGTACACAATGATCTTATGTCCTTTCTGACTCCTTTTTCAGGGGCCCAATATGTGCTCACTTTTATTGATGACTTCTCTAGATGTACATGGGTGTACTTTCTTAACTACAAGTCTGATGTCTTTGATTCATTCAGGACCTTTAAGACATTTGTGGAGAAGCAATTTGGACTTTCTATTAGGAGGATACACTATTGTATAGTTTTTGCACACACACCCCGCTGAAAGTAGGGACCCTCTTTTTCTTTCATTCCTGGTGTTTTAGCCCTTTGATTTTGGGGATTTACCTTGCCTGGGCGTGAGATTGAGTGTTTATCTTTTTTTCTTTGATGATCCCTTTATGGTATTTATTGAAAATCTTAAGTGTTAGGCGTATTTCGGGTTTTTCACTGCTTTCGGGAAAATCCACTCCTAGTGGAATTACCCAAATCCTCTCTAAACATCGTGCTGGTTGACTTGCACTATTGTTCAAGAATTCCTAGTCTTCATGGAATTTTGTGGTGGTTAGATTTTTCTAAATTTTTGTCGTCCTATCGGATCCCTGGGTTTTGTCAGAGTGTCTTGTCGACTACATTAATGTCATTTGTACGATTTCTGCAGGGGTATTTAGTCAATTTTTGGGGATTTTCTTGCCATTATGCTTTATCATTTTCATTCTATTGAGTTGAGGTGCTCGATCTTGAGATTCTTGGCTGGATTGGAATGTTGGGTCTATGAATTTTTGGATTTGGTGGTCATTTTTTTGGGCATCATAATTTCTTTTGTTTGCTCGGGTGCTCAGGATTGATGTTTTTTATTGTTGTAATCAACTTGAATTTCATCAATGGTATGTGCTTACTACCCTGATTTTTGATTGTCAAATGTGAGTAATTCTTTCCATTTTGGGTGTGCTTGGGGTTCAAATTTCTATATGTTTGAGTATGTTGAAGCTAGGGTTGCTTGATCCTATTAGATTGATGATTCCCCAAGTGAGTTTCAAGCTTGTTTTTTCATTTGAATCATGAGGTAGCTTGATTGTGGGCTATAACAAATCCTTTGAAAACCTAGCAGTTGAGTAACCTAAACCCAAGCTTGTCCTATGCATTCATGGTGGATCTTTAGGGTTTCGTGCTTAGACCATTGCCATTTCCTTTTGATTTTCTTTAGGGTGATCCTCAAATTCAAAGATGACCTATGGGAGGTTCAAGTGACACTGGTTGCTAGCCAAAGATCCTCAAATTTGTGATCATTCGATCAATTTGAGTGAAATCATGAGAAAATGTCGAGATTCAAAGTTATGCCTTCTTCATAGATTTTTCCAAAAATCCTTTGTCACTTCATTTTTCTAGAATTTTCAAACTATTGTTTCTTTCGAGGAAATCCATCCTAGATGGAATTTCCCAAAATTTAGTGGAAAATGAAGGATTAAGAGATAGCATGGTTTATTAACAAATGATTATGCATTGTATGATTGATTTGAGTTTTTTTAGGGATATCTAATGTTGTTTCTTTGTTTATGATGATTGATCAAATGGTTATTTGAAGGGATTTTATGTTTATCCGCTAAAATCCATTTAGCTAGGAATTTTTTGGAATTCCTATCTAGCCGAGATTCCGCGGGATGACTTAAAACCCAAACTTTGATGTGATCATTTTTTATGAGATTTAAGGGCATCTTGCTTATCTTGGGATTCATTTTGAGGATGAATATGTTATTTGTGATTAATTAACTTGGCTTTTGTGTGATCTTTACTATGGTTTCCTTGTTAAGTGCAGGCTAAGTCAAGCAAAGCAGTGACTGGTGGAGCTAAGGGTAAAGTGATGGATCCAAGTGTGGAGGTATCTTTTGTTTCCAAGGAAGAAAGAATCAAAATTGACATTAAGAGTAGAATCCCTGAGAGCAATATTACTTCCATCTAGTCAGAAGTGACTGATACAAATGTTGGACTATGGGACTATGAGGAGTTCAAGACTAGGATGGAAGCACAAAACCTTCCTTTGGTGGCTAAAATAACATTGGAATCAGGGTTGGCGCATGTAGTTGGGTTCCCTCCTATAGTGCAGTGTTATGAATTAGTGCTTGAGTGTTCCAAAAACTATGACAAGAGTACACAAAGGATAGTTAACCCTCAAGGGAGGATTGTAGCAAATTTGAATCCTGTGTCTATTGCCCAAACCTTTGACATGCCAGATAGATCTCATGTGGTGGCTTTTGATATGGATATGGCAAAGAAGTTCTATGAGGAGGATACTATCAAGTATCAACAAGTCATCAATTCCTGGATGGAGAAACCTAAATCTCACTATTCTAAGCTACCCAAACAACTATTTAGAGAAAAATTCAAGAAGGAATACTATGATGTTATCACCCTTCTCATCAAGGTGGTAGGGTCAAATAGTGTTGGAATGTTTGAAAACTGGATGTTTCATGTCATTGTAAGGATGGAGCAAAATGTAAATTATCATTGGGTAGGCATTATAAGTGTCATGATTCATGAACAAATGTGCAATGTATTGCAAACAAAGACCTTCACGATGACTTCCTACTTAGTCTATGCACTTTCAAGATTTCATCCATACAAGGGACTAAGTACCAGAGGCATCTTTGGGAAGGATGTGATCTATGAGGTTTATCCACAGCTACACCTTGGTAATTCAAGTTATAGGAGGGTGAATGATGCATTCACCATGTACATCACTAGGTTGCTCCAAGGTGTAGAGCATGTGAGGATATCTGACCAGGCCAAGGAACTAATCAAAAGGTATGGGCTTGGTTCATATAGTTTCCCACCTTCTCTTACATAAGGATAGATGGATGTCAAAGGGCTCCATATCGACTTCTTATCCTATATCCAATAGATCATATCATACTCTTGGAGGTCATAAGAAAAATATGTGACTTTGATGCCATTTTGAAGAAAGACAAGCATAATACTGGATTCGGTGGATATTTCCCTTTGAGGATAGGAACTGGTGAGGCATGCCCTTCCATTAACTCATCCCATGCTTCTGAAGAAGAAATGAGTACCCTTGGGCTATCCTTCCATTCCAAGAGGTCTAGGTTTGATAGAACTGGCGAAGCACAAAAGAAGGCCAACTGAGAATATAGCCACAAGGATGATATAGAAGACTATTGGGCTAATTATAGTGATGAGTATGAGATTAGAAAGAAGTTTTCTAGGCTACCTGTTAACTTGGTTCAGTTATATAATGTGAAGGCCATCCCAGATCAAGGTGAAGATGATGGGGATCTGATTCAGTGCCATGCTTATGAGGTAGTGAAAGAAAAACTGATAGGGGAAATACACTGGTTGGAAGAGGAGAAAACATAGCTAGAACAACTCATGAATACAGTGCTTAAGTATACAAAACTATGGCTCAAGCATAAAATATGGGAACTGGAAATTGAAGGTGTGCAATGCACCTATGATCTGATGGGAGACTTAGAGTCTCATTCTACCTCAGAAAATTCAATTGAACAGGATCCTAAGGGTAAGGGAAAGGTGAGCTCTCCTTTTAAAATTAAGATTAAGGATGTTCAAGCAAAGGAAGTACAAGAGACATGAAAACAAAGAAAATCTATTGCCAAGGAAAGGGGGCACACTTCAAGGACTAAGAAGCTAGGAAAACATGAAGCTGAAAATCAAGATCAAGAGGTTAGTGCTTTTGTGCCAAAGAGAAGAAGGGTGGTAAGATTGTCATAGAAGGAAAAGGAAAGCTCCAAGGCAGCAGAGGAAATTAGCCCACCTATGATAAATGTGGAGAGTTTAGGAGAAAGGACACAAGTGTATACAAGGAAATCAAGAACTCCTTCTCCTAAAGACAGTGCGCCAAAGAAGGATTCTCCTCCAGTCCCTCCTGCAGTAGAACAACATGATGATGTTCTTCCTCCTCATGAAGCAAGCAATGCACCAGATGAGCCAGGTGAATCCAAAGAAGCAAAAGTTCATCAAGACTCAGAGGGAGAAGAATTTAAAGAAGGTGAAATCTATAGCGTTGAGGAAAAAATTGAGAAGGTGTTATAGTCTCCCTTGTTGACCTATGAGGACTCACCTATTAGAGATGAAGAAGATATATCTCCTCAAAGGGAAGAAGTGCCAATTGGGACTCCATCACTAGTGCACGTAGAAGAGAATACAAAAGAAAAGGAGGATAAAGCTGCGGAGGTCCTTGAGAAACATAATTTGAGTGAAGATATGCCTAAGGATCAAAAAGATGAAGTGGGACAGAGTAAAGCACAGTCAGATCCACTGTTCTAGGTTGGTTGGATAGGGAATTGAAGAGCAAACAAATTCTTGTTAATGGCACTCCTCCCAATTGGGATGAGCTATTAGAAAGTATAGGAAAGGGAAAAGGAAAGAAGAAGTCCAAGGTCGTTTCCAAGATTGAAAGAGATGAGGCTAACAACAAGGTAGTCCACATTGCTACTCCTGCCCCTGATAAGAACAAAGATGAGGTGACTGGAAATTATTACAATGTGCAGACCATCAACCTAGGGCCTACTTCTATGGAGCAGGATATTGAAGAGTATGAAGGCTCTAGTGCTATGATTTTGGGAAGATTGAGGAAAGAAACATAGAATAAACAAGAGTTAAAAAGGGAAAATGATAAGCTTAAAAGGTATTTGCAAGACTTGATGAATCCTTTGCAATCTATTAGTTCCTCACCATCTGCTGCCAGCTTCCTGCCACAAGAGACAATATCAGAGTTGGAAAGAATGAAGAGAACCACACATGCTATAGTTGCTTGGTTGCAAGGAGTATAGACTAAAGGGGATGATTCTATTAATTATATTCTCCCAACTAGAGGTGATGCAACAAGATCATTAGATTGGATGAAGAGTGTGTTAGCTCAGAATAAGGAGGATGTGGATCTCTTATTGCAGAAGACTGAAATCATCATGGAGTACACTGAAGATAAATTGGTGAGTGATGGAATTCTTCCTTTCTCCAGAGTTACAGAGCCTTGGGAATGGTATGAGGCTTTGCAAATTAGATAGAAGGTTTTGAAGAAAGTGCATAAACAAAGGAAACAAATTGAAGACACCTTGATTGAAATCTACAAGTGTATTTCCTTCTTTGAGATCATGATAGGGAGAAAGAAATTTGTGCCAAAACATCTCATCTTGGATCAATTGAGGAGATGGTGGTGAGATTTGTATGCTCATGTAAACGAGGGCCCTATCACTGCACATCAATTGGATGATGCAGCTACCTATATTGTAGTGATTGACAAATACCAAACCAGTAAGGTGAATTGGGACAAAATGGTGAAGCAGTCAAAAGATGATATAAGGTCAATTGAAAGAAGGGTTAAAATTCTACCTATGCCTCCTGTGGCTGACTTAGAATCTTCTTGAAGGTGCAAGGTCAAATAGATAAAGATAGAGGGGGAAGCAGTTAATACAATGTGACATTGGAATTTGTGCTTCCCTATTATTTTGCATGCATTGGTCTGAATTATATTGGAGATCCCAGGATGACCTGAATGGAGTTCATGCATTTAATGCATATTTTATCTTATTTTGAATTCCTCTTGTCTGACTTGTTTTATGGAAATTTATTATTATTGTAAATTCTAATTAGGCGGACATGCCTTGGGGGTTTCTATAAATATGGCATTTTTCCTCATTTGTAAGGGCTAGATAGATATTTTTGGATATTGGAGTGAATTAAGTAGTAGAGCAAGAGTTAGAAGTTAGTTCATTTTGGACAACTGTTGTAACACAAAACAATGGAATTGTTGTTGTTATTGGGTGATTCAATACAATTGAAGACATTGTGATCTTGGTGAATTCTCTTGTGTTGATTTATCTTGCACAGTTCTTGTTTTTCTATCTTTTGAGATTGCTTGAAAAATATTAGATATATGTTAGATTTAGAATTAGATATGATTCAATGGTTCTTATGGTTTGATGCTTGAAGTGTTTGCAGCAATCCCTGGTCCATACTTTTTGTAGCTAGCTAATTGTTGGTTGCTTTGCAAAGTTAGCATGGACCTTATGTTTATTGTGCTTAGTTCAATTGTGAAGGTTTATTCATTTCAATTGCAATAGGGTTTTTTTGGATGAATTTTCATGATCTAAAAATATTTAATACCATAGAAGATTGCACTATTTATGTGAGATTGCAGATTCATCTAGGTCAACCAGGAATTAGTTACTGAGGGATTGGTCCATTTCAAGTGTTAATTATTTTCATTGTTAATCTTAAGGTTAGTGTTAAATCTAGACGTCTCTTGAAACCCTTATCTTTTGCTATTTCTTTATCATTCAAGTTAGATTTAGGATTGGAGTATCATCATATTGCTAGAACTGATAAATTAAAGGATTCAGTATTTGCTTGTAGTAAGGTCTCTTTGTGATTACCAACATTTTCACATTTATCACTGAGTTATTTATGCATTGTCAAGACTTGACGCAGGGCCTTAGCAGGACATCTCTTTTGAAGCTGTACGATGAGATTTTCCTTCCGAGATGATTGACATATTACATGCGGAGTTGTTGTGCGAGAGAAACACCATCAGCATAGATAATGGGGGTATGTTATTTGGGCTTTCAAATATTTTTTTCCTTTGTGGCATGGTTTTACAAGCATATAAGTTCTGATTACACCTTACGCTTCCCTTAGAAAATGGTGTCCTTTGAGGAGAAAGAGAACAAAACCTTATGGGAGATGGAAAATTGTATTGTAGACACCTAAGTTGGACACTTAATTTATCAAATTTATTCCCTTTAGATCTAAAGCATCCCTTACTTGCATTGAGTAAAGTATGTCTGGCTATTATTTAATCAATATCCTTAATTCTTCCAAATCCTAAGTTATTTTATTACCTTACCCTCCTTAATCCCCTTTTCATCAAATGAATTAAATAAATATTACATTTATTTAATTCCTCACATGTCATTTTCATCTAATCCTAATCCATCTCCTAATTTCTTCATTAGGGATGTGCACATGCCTAATCCTTGATTGGGATGTGTCACATCCTCCAAATTTTGCAAGTTGGCTTCTAATCTCTGTAACCATCTAACCCTCTTCTAATCATATTGTTTACAGTGTACACCCTAATGTCATTACCCCGAGTCACATCCCTCCCATAATTTCCCACTTGCCTCCTAATTTGTGTTAATTTTGTCCTAATCCAGGTACTTGCAACCTTAATCCTGTAGTGCAAGGTCAGCCTAATATGCATGTTATCCTTTATGGAATGTGTCTGATCAACCTTATTAAGCCCACTTTCTCCTTTTGGAGAAGCCACTCCATTCGCCATGTGAATTTTTAATTCACATTTAATCCCCCAATGCATTCCAAGGAATTTTAAATTCCTTCTCTCATTCCCATGTGTATATTTGAGGAATTTTTAATTCCTCACATGTCCTCTCACCCACATGGGGACAAGCACCCCCTTTATGAGGAGATCTTGTACAAATACCAAGGTAATATGTAGTACCTCCATGTCATGTACTCTCCCTCCAACTCATTTACACATCATCTTTTTCAAGCCACTTCACATGCCACATGTCAAGATGTGAGGGCTTGTGAGTTCTCAACTCACCATGGCCCTACATCTTGACTATGTTGGCTTAATCCCAACCATCCATTTCTCTAGAGGATCCAAAATTCTCTATAAATACCCCCTCTTTTCTCTTATTTTGGGGGAGATCATTTTGATAGCCAAACTCTTACAAAATTTTCTCTTGAGCCATACTTAGCCAAATATTTACATTTGCATCCATTATCACCTATTTTCCATCCATATTACATCCCTCATTTTCATCTTTTTCCATCAAAGAAGCATACACTATATCAAAGATCGAAGGGCCAACCAAAGAATTGATTCAAGACAAGGTAAATAAGGCTCCATTCATTATCTTTACATTGTTTTTGAATCCAACAAGGACAATCTTGAGGTGTAGGGTGTTTATATTGGTCATTTGCACTATTTTGTTTGTTGCTCATTTTATAACAAATATTTTTTCTTGTTCACATTTTTGGCATGCCCAGCGGGACC
Organism: Sequoia sempervirens; assembly: GCA_007258455.2. NCBI lineage: Eukaryota > Viridiplantae > Streptophyta > Pinopsida > Cupressales > Cupressaceae > Sequoia > Sequoia sempervirens. The sequence goes on along the minus strand of VDFB02158009.1, from coordinate 603 downwards.
CACAAACGGGTCTGTATCTTTCACGTTTGCTATTTTTTTCACTTTTTGCAAGTGCAAGTTGTAGAGGGGCAGACCCAAATTATGGAGGGGCGGACCCAACCATCCAGGGGTAGAATCAACCATCCAGGGGTGGACCCGACCTTTAAGGGTAGACCTGACCTGACAGGAAGCCAGAACTGACCTCCAGGGGTGGAGCTGACCTTGCCCAGGGGTGGACCTGCCCTCCACAGACTCCAGAAGTTTATTTTTTATAGATTTTTCATAGATGGGCGGACCTAACCTCTAGAAAGGCAAACCTGACCTGACAGACTCTAGAAGTTGATTTTTGTAGATTTTTCACAGACAAGCGGACCTAACCTAGACAATTTTTTCATGAAGGTGAAATTTCATCTTTTTGCACTCTTTTTGGCTATTTTAAATGTTTCTAACCCCATAACGTGTCTTTTTTGAGTCTGTGCAAGCATCTAATCGACATTTGGTGAGGACCAAGGACAAGATTCACTAACAATTTTTCTTGCAGGGTTAGTTATCTATCAACCGCTACTTGTTATTTTCCATAACTTAGGCACATAGTTTAACTAGGGGTGTCAATTAATCTTGTTT